>OZ007570.1:60191565-60344065 GCA_963931925.1 Onchidella celtica | reverse complement strand
TAATCAAACCATTTTTCTTTTCTTCTCTGCAAGACGCAATGATTTTGTTATATTTTGCTTGTTATAAAATAATTTTTATAAAGATCTAGGAAAATGTTAAAGTTATAAAAGTGATTTTCGAGAGCAGTCATGATTACTTGTCCACACTCACAACTGAGATTTTAAATATCCGATCATACATAATGGTGGGTGTTAGAATTACCAGGGATCTATTTGGCTGCATTTGAGAGAAAAAAAAAAAAAAAAAGAAGCAAAACGATCATTTCAGAATAAACCAATGGAAGACATGACAGTGTTGCAAATGTTTATTAACTTCGATTGGTCTATACTGAAATGATCTTGCCCCCCCCCCCCCCTGTTTCTCAAAGGCAGTCAAAAGGCACTCAGATGCCTTCTAATTCTAACCCCCCTCAATTGTGGGAGGGGAAAGGGGGAATTCTGCGGGATCCTGAATGACATCCATCCATCTGAGTCACAGATGGAGGAAAGCGAAGCACCGAAGCATGCATGAATTCGAGATGGTTGTTAAGTCTGATCCACTTTCACGCGCTGTACGAAGCAAACGGCGACAGGCCAGAGCTTGTATAGCCCGTGGGGGTGGACATCCAATCTCCCCGTGCCTACAGCCCCAGGGGTTACCGGAGATGGCTATCACCAGCAGGACAATGCTATAGCCAAAGCGACAAAAGGCGTGAAAGTCATGGGGACCGGGGAAAAGCTAATCGTTGTTCGGCCCTTTTTTGTCACCGCTTCCAGCCTAGATCTGACGAATGTCTTTACGAAGACATTCAGGGGCGGTGACTACCTTTAAAATAACGCATTTCCTTGTGTTCTGTTCTACCATTTAGGGTTTTTAAATGTTATTAACGGTTTGTACAAATAGAACAGCGCAGCTTTGCCCTGGCTTATAAAGATAAGTTTTCCTCGGTAAGTTGATAAGCATTATTTTATGTGACAAAAACATTACAATTAAACATTAAACTCACGTTGATATTTGTCTCCCGCCCCCCCCCCCACCCCCAAAAGAGCCAAAATTGAAACCAAATTTTCAATCTAGAAACATCTCTTTAAAAGTTCTTGACCCTGTCCTTCCTTTTCGTTGCATGGCTCATGGTGATTAAAAACTATGATTTCATTCCGCACCGCTCAGGTGAAATATTCGAAAAAACAGATATTCTGAAAAATTAACGCTTTTGTGCAGCTACGTTTCAGGGCTTCACGTCGAACTTCAAGTAATTTGAAATATTTGTGCCAATTTTTGGAGGCCTGTTGTGCTGCAATTACTGAGAACATGTGTTAATATTCATCAAAGTCCTCCTAAAATAATATATCTCTTTCGTGCTCTTTTTAATAATATTTTTTATATAGCGAGAACTCAAGTTACCCATCGTGAATACTTCAATATATGAGCGAAATGGAGCTATTTGTTTTCTGTTTCACTGCATTTTTTATCTTTAGTGATATTTTTGTTGTTATTGTTGTAGCGTTGCTTAAGTTTAAAAGCAAGACATCATTCACCCGCGAGTACACTGTAAAAACCAGTCCCCAACCCACCTCCCGACACCTCGGCTTCTCCATCGCCCTTGCAGTTAACATGGAACAAGTACGACCTCAGACAGAAAGACATTCTCTAAAGGCGATAATAAAAGTAAGCAGAAGCTTCAGAAGACAGAGCACTAAGATAATGATTCAGAGAAAATGTGAGGGGAATTAAAAGTGTAGTAGATCTACCGGGTCAGAAAAGCAATCGGGAGTGAAAAGGAAGAAAAAAGACAAGTGATCGAGATGGGGATCGAACCCGCGACTTCTGCTACGACACCAACGGCCTTGCCAGGAAGAAGAAAACATGACCGTTCGGCCACTCCGTCTCTGAGCCGAACTATCAAGCGTTTGAGGTCTTTATTTTAGGAGGTTCGCTGCCCTTGGCATTTACACCTCACTTTACTTGTTTTATTATTTCTTGTTCTGGCGGGGGGGGGGGGGGGGGGATGATATGGATAAATTTTAATCTATTAATTTCAATTTTGCCCGGGCAGCGGCCTTTCGGCCTGCTCTTTACGATTTCCAACTGCCAAGGTATCTTTAACGTGCGCAACGTGCACACGGGCCCTCCGAATTTTTTCGTCCTTATCCGAGAAGACTAGGTACTCGATCCTACCCCCCAATAGGACCAGGGACTTGAAAATATGAGAAAAATCCAATTTCCAAGAACTACTCGATCCTAGAACTATCAAGCGGTCTCTCTTATCGACTTATGTATTCATTCGCTGGGACCAAGCCCACTCGTGTTACATCTCCCATCCTTATTCTTTCTATAACCGATTGTCACTGGACAATACAAACATGTGGGACAAGGAATACAAGATGATTGTATGGCTCCGGATTTTTTAAACAGAAGTTAATAAAGCTACGCAGAAGGGTGGGGGAGACAAGAGCACTAAGATAATGTTTTAGAGAATTCTAATTCGCCTCTTTTTGTCTGAATCATTCTCTAGAGACGATGACTTGGGCAACTAATTCTAAAACAGTGGTTGATATTGGAGATAACAAATACAAAAAATGGAATGAAAACCAGATAAAGCTTAAAACGAATTGAACATGGGGCTCAGGACCACTAGAAGCTTCAGCTCAGCATTAAAGTTTAGTGTGGAAAATGAAGTTTGTAATGTGAACCCCCACAACATCACGCCCATGACATAAAAAAAAAAGAAGATCGATTCGCATGTTTAACCTGATACCCCGAACAACAGCTATCTAAATAACCACAGCACTATTTATCGAATCTATTGTAACAACTATAATCGGAACACCGTGGTATTTGAAGATTGAATGGTTGTGTATACCTCATGGCGTAATCGGACTAAATTGCAATCATCGAGTTACAGCCCCACAAGCCTGGACATCGCGGCAGCCAGGTGTAGATAGTATTGTGGCCAAATTGCAATGTTAACCTCGGTTGAGTAAATCTAATCGAATATCCTAGATCTGAAGGTTTGCAGATCTGTTTCTTGAAAGTGTATCTGCTTTGCCATCTCCGTGTAGAGACTTTGACTTAGGAGAGCAATTATTCTGTTGCTAGTTCTGTGGTGACCACAGGCCTGTTTCATATTCTGAGCTAATTTATGTTGTGTCCGTGCCTCATCGTTTTAGCATCACGGCTGAAATTTTCGATCAAAATTATCGAGGAGTATTTGCCATATTGTTGTATGCGACATTTTACCGGGTTTTGAAGTTTTGTCATGAAAGTGGTTCTCTCGCTCCTAATTTTATTAGGTTTAAGTGTCAAATGGGTGTTTTCGTGGTCATTTTTCGCAAATTTCGATTCTGAAGTGTATTGAACAAGACCCTGGTTTTACACAACTCTTCAAACTTTCAAGCCTCATTTTCTCGAAAACGAAAAAAATGCACAAACAACAATATGGAAAATACCCGACGATATATGACCATTTAGATCTATTCCAGCCGAGACTGCAGTTTTAATAATTTATTTGTTTAAGCTTTGGATTTATTGCATCTGAAATGAAGAACAAAAGAAATTTTTGGCGCCGTCATAGTTTCTCGTATCTCTTTCAAGCACTTAGTTCATCTTTATTGCCTTCAGCATCAGCATATCGTTGTCAAAACCTCAGGACATAAAAACTGTCAACTGCTATGAATCTAGTAATCATAAAATACCAGTAGCCAGGAGATGGAATGTGCCGATCCTTCTTGAGTGCGAAATTTATTAGTTTAAGAAATGTAGCTATGTACAAAAAATGAAAAGAACAAATAGGAAAGAAACAGAGATAGAGCCATTGGTATGAAGTTAAGAAGAAAATAAAAGAAGAGCCACATTTTAATTTATATACTTATTTTTATTCTTTATTGTTGCTTCCGCATTTTTTTTTTTTTAATGATAATTTGAAACCGGGTTGTGTCATAATTGATGTTTAACGAAATTTGGGGCGATATTCATAGGGAAAAATGAAAGGGGAATAACAATTTCTCAGATATAAGACAAACTCTCCTTTCACGCAATATAAGACAAACTCTCCTTTCAGACAATATAAGACAAACTCTCCTTTCAGACAATATAAGACAAACTCTCCTTTCAGACAATATAAGACAAACTCTCCTTTCCGGCAATATAAGACAAACTCTCCTTTCAGGCAATATAAGACAAACTCTCCTTGCAGGCAATATAAGACAAACTCTTCTTTCAGGCAATACAAGACAAACTCACCTTTCAGGCAATATAAGACAATCCCTTTCCAGGAAAGGATTTTCAAATCCACAAGCCTCCCAACTGACATAATAGTACTTTTTTTTCTTCTTTTTTTTAAAAATGTTATCTTCAAACAATACAGAGATAATACCACACGCAGAGTGAAATCTTCAGCTTTCATGCTTGGTTTGGTTTTGGATTTCCCTGGCGTTGGACTAGGGAGGGGCAGTGTCGCTCTCCGCTGCTTTTCACCAACTTTAGGTTAACCAAGTGATTAGCGCCCGTCACCGATAGCCGTTTTGAGCCCCCGCGTCTGTCGGTCTCCCGCGACACCTTCTATTAGTTAATTAGAACTAATCATGTGACAGGTCGCAAATTGAATTCTGTCGTCCCCGCAGGAAACAAGATCCAGTTGGCTATTGCTCGCCCATGCGCACCACGAGCTATCCCATACGTCTCTGTTTACACGACTTCCGCCCTCCGCTGGGTCATGGGGTGACCTCCTGCACCGAAAAGTCTGGGAATATTGCTATGCTGGTGATTTCTAAACAGTGATGGCGAAATGAAAATTCTAAATCTAAATACAATTTCCACTTTAGATTTCGAAATGTTTGGTACAGAAATAGAAAACTTACTGATAAGTTTTTAAAGTCCTGTACTTGAATAAAAGGTTCATTCATTTATTCACTCATTCATTCATTCATTCAGTTAAGAGTGTTAATTCTTCCCATAATATGTCGTCTTTTGATAACATTGTTTTCTCTCTATATATTTGTTCCTTCCGACTTGGTCATTTTTTGTCAGGTATTATCTTAATTCCCGAGAAAGAAAGAGTAAGTTAAACACTGCAAATGGAAGAAAATACTTTTAGTAAAAGAAGTACATTTTCTTAGCTTTTATCTTTCGAGATAGCAAAGGGATAAAATGACTAACACAGGATGACGAAGTCAAGGATTTTTTGTTGGGTTATTTTATTGTTTTGTTTCGAGATGAATGAGACAATTGTGTTCTGCAATTAAAACCAGCAGCAAAAATATATCACAATCAGTCTCAGTATTTATCTCAGACGAGAAATTTGCCGTGGTCGAGCAAAAAAAATAAAAAAAATGTCAAGGACATCAATGACATCAACAGCATACAGATTGATCATACAGTTCACTCTTTCTCTCTGTTCTCTCTTTCTCTGTCTCTTCTCTCTTTCTCTCTCTCTCTCTCTCTCTCTCTCCTCTCTCTCTCTCTCTCTCTCTCTCTCTCTCTCTCTCTCTCTCTCTCTCTCTCTCTCTCTCTCTCTCTCTCTCCCCTCTCTCTCTCATATTTATGCTTATTCACTGTGAAATAAAAGCATTTGCCACGAGGTCAAGAGCTCGATATAATTAAAACAGTTTCAAGTGTTAGCATAATATTATTGTCTTAGCGGACCTGATTCTGTGCTTAACTGCTGTTACATTCCTTTTGTATACAAGGCACGACCTGGTTCCGCATGACCTGCCTGCTCGGTTGCATAGAACAGGCGCCCTCAGACCATCGGATCTGCGATCTAACCACCCGATGGCATTTTCTGATGCTCTTTGTTACAGCTGCTTTAGCAGATACTGCAATTTCGCCAAATCTGCATGATCAAAAATGTTTGCAGCCGCACTGATTCCGATTAGCAATAGACCCTCGAGGAAACCAGAACACGTCCGTCGCCTCGGTTTGTGTTGGCTGAGATATCGGATCGGAGAACCGTAAACGTTTCTTCCCCTGAACATTGTATTCCTGCCTTTGATCATATGGTCAGATGCTGATGAGCTGTGGTGACAGTTATGTTAGTTCATAGAAAATTGGATACATTTATTACCTTTGATATCAGCTACTCTCTCGGTGATTGCCATAAAATATATATAATTAACGGTGTACTTTCCCGGACTTTTTACTCTGTGTTTTGGTTACAGTTTAACTCTTTAAGACCGAAATTACGCATATTGCGTTGATCTTGTTGCTACCGGATATCTTAACAACGCAGTATATGCCAAACCTTTTTACTTCTACTCGGGGCCTTTAAGATGGCGGTTTTCTTCAATTTTTTGTTCATTCATTTCTATGTGCAAAATATGTAATTTACAAGAAAAGTAAATGTTAAGTGTCTTATCATTTCTTTATCATTCGTCGAAAATAAATACAAGCATAGTATGTAATGTCATTACAGGCCCTAAAGAGTTTTAAAGAGTCATATTTATTGTAAGTCTTCACGTAATTTAACCTTGAATATTATTATTTAAATCTATTGTATTCTTCAAATTTCATCCTCTCGAAATCTTTAGGAAACATTCAGATTTGCCCACGATTTCAGATTGTCATTCTGAATAATTCGTCAATTTTCGGTGGTTGTGATTACGTCATTATGCCAACATCATGCAGATCAGGGTTAAGGCCAACTTATACCATTAGGACCGGCCAATTAGTGGTGCCGTTCTTGGTTGTTAAATGTCCAGACGCGCACGCTTTAATAAGTGCTGACAGAAATAGAAGTTAAAAAATGTACAATCTATATTCACTTCTTCCAGGCTATTCCCCAGACCAGACCTCACAAATGAAGTAAAGAAATTGTATTTATTCTTTTTTTTTTTTTTAATATTAAAAAGCAACAAGAAGTATTATTTAAGCAAATCGTTTTCATTTTATTTCTGTCTTTATTTTATTCTAATTTTACAGTTGTTTTTTTTTCTTTCTAACCTGACTAGGTTTAGTAAAAGCAAAGTGTTTGATCAAGCCCTCAAAACGAGTTTGGTGAAATAAATTTGCTTCTGTATTTAGCAGATACAAAGTATCCAGCTGCGTGTTACCACGACATTCCCTTTTTTTTTTTCCAGTTGATACCATAAATGAGTACTTATTCAGCTTAGTGGTCAATCCAGGGCTGCTTCCACAGCAGATATTCTACTGTTATTTGTTAGTAGGAAAATACAATAGCTTACCGAGAATCAGCGTTTAATTCTCCCCCCTCCCCTTCCCCCAATTCTACACTTTCAGCCATGCGCTGGGTCAGTGGGGACTCAGATGATTGGCTCAAGTGTCTGAAAGGGGGCAGAACTCCAACGGCACAGAAGGACAGGTCCCTTTGACCCAGAGGCGAAACTGTTACAAAGTCATTTGTGGAGCTTTTGTTGAGTATAATAATGGGCTGGCCGAGTGTGGACGGGCTGTTATGGTTGGTCTTTAAATATCTTAGCTTTCGTTTTGATTTATTTTCTCCTGATTCGACTGTGAGTTTTACCTCTCCCTCTCTCTGATCATCCTTTAAACTTGTGTGTATGTTTGTGTCGATAATAACATTAAAGAAATTTTCATTTCACGCAGGATACAGCAACACGGGTGTGAAGTTATTTGTTTGAAAACTGAATAATTTCTAAATGCATTGCATAGGTCTACATGGCTTTGTGTTTATGAAGATATTCTAACTGTAGTTTTTACTGAAGATTTACTCGCCGCTCTGAAGTCGTATTCAGATTGCCCGAAGACTTGTAGATTTCTGCACAGTTCAGGGAGGCGAACTAAAAAAGTTTAGGTGTAAGTAGCTCTCCCTCGATGGCTTTAAAAGCTTTTCTTTGGCAATATTGTTATTATTTGGAGATTTTAAAAACTTACCTTTTAAAACACATTTGTCCATTTATATCTACATTGTGAAAGTATGTTCAGTTTAACTATTTATTAGATCTATATTGTGAAAAGTATATTCAGTTTAGCTATTTAGATCTACATTGTGAAAAGTATGTTTAATTTAGCTATTTAGATCTACATTGTGAAAAGTATGTTCACTTTAAGTATTCATTAGATTTACATTGTGAAAAGTATGTTCACTTTAAGTATTCATTTGATCTACATTGTGAAAACAGTGTTCACTATAGCTATTTATTAGATCTACACTGTGAAAAGTATGTTCACTTTAATTATTTATTAGATCTACATTGTGAAAAGCATGTTCACTTTAACTATTTATTAGATCTACATTGTGAAAAGAATGTTCACTATAACTATTTATTAGATCTATATTGCGAAAAGAATGGTGTGTAAAGAAACTTATGTTCATCTTAAATGACAGTCACCAGGCCCCGTTTCATCAAATACCTAGATCGCCCAGGATCAACAGAATTATACACATCAAAGCAAACTGAGAAAAATACTGAAGATCATTTTTTTCCCCCAGCAATTCGCTTTAACACGTCATTATAGCTATATTTTATTAAGATCCCGTGTTGTGTTTGGTTCATTACAATAATATGACCAAAAGAAAAATCCACATATGCATTCCTCCTCAATACTTCAGGTTTTCTTTATTAATTCTTTTTTTTTTCTTTTGGGGGGGGGGGGGGGCAATGCGAGTTCAATTCATACATTGGCCTCAATCCATAATATATGGGTATTTTTTTTTCTTTTTGATCCGCTGGCTATCAATGACACGCTTGTGCTTTTCCATTTGATGAAGCCCTGACAGTCGAATAAAAAATTGGTGGATTGAAATATCAAGGATTCATGCTCCACTTATAGTCGGGAGTGGAGAAATAGGCCGAAAATATTCCTTACGTTTTCTATAGGTCATCATTTGGAGAATTTTGTACTACTACCGACAATATATCAAGAAGTTACTTCTGTGGATAACAATGTTATCCCCATGTACTGTTTCCTTTAGTTTCCAAACCTTCTCTGTGTTGGTTTAAGAACATGATTTGAGTTTGGGTTATTAGCCAGCTGACACTGTAATGACCACAATCATCAAACTGATCATTTCTTGCTCCAGCCTCTCCTCAAGCTCTGGCTGCCAGACAGCGTAAAATAACAGACCAAGAAAGCATCCGATAAATCGAGCACTTTTATCAGCATCCCCCAAGCCATATGCAGGACACACACTCCTCTGTTTATTGATTCTAGTTGGCCCGCTGACTTGGGGAATACACAGATGTGATTTTTAAAGTTGATTTTCCATCACCATTGCGTGATTTGAGGCGCACAACGAACTTTTCTGTCATACTTTTTAATTCTACTTGAAGAAAATGTGCCGTTTGACTCAGTTGTGGTTCAAAATCAACGAAAGTATTACAAATATAGTACACTTCAAGATCTCTTAAACTATGCCCAAGTATATGTTTACATCTTTTTATGTATAATGATTTTGTTTTCTTTCTATCCATAATGATATTTTATAGAATATTCAGCTCAGCGGTTATAAACCCATTGGAGGCCTTGCTTCCTTTACAGTAAAATTAGTCAGCTTCTCTCCTTCCCCACAGCCCTAAAGAAAGTAAAAATTGTGTGCTCATAGTTTACCCTTTTTTTTTTTTCTTTAGCCTATTCTAATGGTACTTCCACATAATGAAGGAAAATTATGTTTATTTGATATGTTCTTACTATTCTGTAGTACAGAAATTGACATTTCTATTTGATCTGACAACGTAAATATTTTGTGACATGTTGCCAAATAGTTCACTGCTATTTATTTATTTATTTATCCATTTATATATAATAATAATAATAATAATAATAAATGGCATTTATATAGCGCCTAACCCTGTTTCACAGGCTCTAAGCGCTTTACAGAACTTATTTACTACAAATAATATTTAAAGACACACACACACAAACACACATACACATAATATATTTTACAGGCAATCTGGATTCTATGGAGTGAAAAAATGGCTCTTGAGATGTTTCTTAAATGTATTGGGGTTCTCAATTTCTCTGAGAGAAAGAGGCAATGAGTTCCATATTTGGGGGCCACAATATGAGAAGGATCTTTCACCCATAGTTTTCATGGAAACTTTAGGAATTTTCAGCTGTTTGGTGTCTACTGAAGACCGTAGAATGCGAGATGGTGCATAGGGGACCAACAGGTCACACAGATAAGGTGGTGCATTATTGTAGACACATTTGTGACATAGCAATGCCACTTTGTATAGAATACGCTGTTCAATTGGCAGCCAGTGCAACGAAGCAAGCATTGGCGTAGCTGAATCCCTTCTCTTTTTCCTGAGAATCAAACGAGCAGCGTTGTTCTGTGCAACTTGGAGTTTTTTAAGTTTGTCCATGGAAATTCCTGTTAAAAGTGAGTTACAGTAGTCCAATTTGGATAAAATAAGGGAATTTACCAGAATTTCTGTTGTTTTTGTAGATAAAAGGTTTCTTATTTGGCTACGTTTCCTTATTTCAAAATAAACATTTTTGAGGAGATGGTTGACCTGTGCTTTCATGGATAAGGTAGAGTCTAAATAAACACCTAGGTTTTTGACTGATTTTGTAAGTGACGCATTTTTTCCACTAAGACAAATATTTTTTGTGCTTACGCCTTTGATGCTTCTTGCACTGCCAACCAAAATTGCCTCAGTCTTGTCTTCATTAAGCATCAATTTGTTTTCATTCATCCAATTCTTAACAGATGATAAACATGACCCTGCCCTCTGTAACAGATCTTCAACAGTATCAGGTGTTGATGAGCCATAAACTTGGGTGTCATCAGAGTAGAAATGATAGCTAAGATGGAATTTAATAATTTCATGTGCTAGTGGCTGGGTGTAAAGAGTAAATAATATGGGTCCTAGTACCGAGCCCTGTGGTACGCCATGTTTCAAAGTACAGCTTTTGGATGAATTGTTCCCTATTATGATGTATTGCTGTCGATTGTACAGATAGGAAGTTAACCATTTCAATGCTGTTCCTCTAATACCAAAAGTGACCTCAAGCCTTTTGATCAAAATATGATGATCAATCGTGTCGAATGCTGATGATAGATCAAGTAATGTTAAAAGGGCAACGTTCCCATTGTCAGCTTCAATTAGCATATCATTTGTAACTCTTGTAAGGCTGTTTCTGTGGAATGGTTTTTACGATAGGCTGACTGAAATACCTCTGCTAAGTCATTGATCTGAAAGTGAGTGAGCAATTGTTGAAGGACAGTTTTCTCTAGTATTTTTGATAAAAAAGACAAATTTGAGACTGGTCTATAGTTTTTCAAGGCATTTCTGTCAAGGTTATGCTTCTTAAGCAGTGGTCTTACTAAGGCAGTCTTGAAAAAGTCTGGGACTTCTCCTTTACTCAAGGAATTGTTGAAAATTTTTGTGATGGTAGGGATAAGCTCATCAGAGCAAAGAAGCAAGAGAGAGGTTGGGATCGGGTCTAAAGCACAGGGCTTGGCAGGAGCTTTCATAATTAGAGACCTAACATGATCTTCGCTTACAGGTTGGAAGGATTCCAATGTGAGACCAATACATGGGGCAAAATGGTCACAAGTTTTAAAATTATCTAATTCATCTCTAATATTTTGAACTTTGTCTTGAAAAAAGTTGGCAAAAACATCAGGAAGATTTACAGAGTC
The DNA here is from genome assembly GCA_963931925.1 of Onchidella celtica. Taxonomy (NCBI): domain Eukaryota; kingdom Metazoa; phylum Mollusca; class Gastropoda; order Systellommatophora; family Onchidiidae; genus Onchidella; species Onchidella celtica. The sequence continues at coordinate 60,332,513 of OZ007570.1, read as the reverse complement.
CATATTGTTAGGTTAAACTGTTTGAGAGGGTGTACCCAAAAGTTCATCACAAATAGTGAAAAGTTGTTTGCAAGATTTGGCATTTTCAAACTTGTTACAGTAATAATCTTGCTTTGCTTTCTGAATCACAGTCTTCCAAACATTTCTCTTTTTCTTAAAAATGTCTTTATAAACAGTCAGCCTTGACTTAATCCATATCCGCTCCGCTTTTCGGACTTCACTCTTAGCTGCCTTGACTTCGATGTTATACCAAGGAGCATGCGGTCGATTAGAGATGTTACGTGTGATGTAAGGGGCATGTTTATCCAAGACTGTAGTGAGTGTTTGGTTCAGCTGACCGATGTCAGTCGAAGGTGAGTCTGAGAGAACGCTGGTGATGTCATTTTTTAGGTTCTCGATGTTGATGTCTTTGGTGTTTCTGGACACGACGACTCGCTTTGTGGTCTTGGGTTTGTTGATGTTTGCTTCAAGAAGTATCATGTGATGGTCAGACATATGTTGGTCTTGTACGTCGACTTGTTGGATGGTGTTGGCGCCCTCTCTGACGATGACCAAGTCCAACGTGTGACCTGCTTGATGCGTTGGTGAAGAAACCAGTTGAGTCATGTTGCAGTTTGAGAGAAGGTCTTTCAGTTGATCAACATCAGATGATTTATCGGACTCAAAATGAAAGTTCAAGTCGCCCATGATGACGAGGTGGCCTTTAGTTGAGTTTAGTGCTGTTAAGACTGTTGTAAACTCTTCGAGGAATTGTGTGGCTGTTTGTCGATGTTTCCTGGAGTATGGTGGTCGATAAATACACAAAAAGTGAAACATCTTCGTCCCGAAATCAATTGTCAGCTCCATTGATTCATAGGTGGTGCAGTCGAAAGACCTTTCTGAAATTAACTTAAGTTTGCTGTCAAGAACTTTTCTATAGATGATAGCTATACCGCCCCCTCTGCGGCCTAGTCTAGGAGATGATTTAAGCAAGTAGTCAGGTGGAGTCAAACTAGCCATAAGTGGTTCATCTCCCTGTTCTGACAACCAAGTTTCGGTAATAAAGAACAAATCAATGTTTTTCTCTATGATTAGATCCATGATCACCTCTGACTTGTTTCTTACTGACCTTGAGTTTGTATAGGCAATTCTCAGATTGTTACTTAGCTCTTGAGTCACCATGTCTGTATTAATAACTCTTAAGTTACAAGTTTGTCTCACTCTTTTAGGGGAGATAATATCTTGAAAGATATTTGAGATCACTTTAATTTTTCTATGACCTCCCCTTGTACCTCTCTTTGTTTTGGAGATACTGTTTATCTTAGCAGATCTGATCTTCCTCAGTGTGTCAGGCTGTAAAAACACATTGCTGTGTGGTCTAAGTGACACCAGTACACTTTTTGTATATGTCACTTTTTGAGTCAACATTGGTTTTAACTGTGAAAACACAGTGGTGGGAAGCCTATTGTTGAAACATGTGTTTCTCATACTAAGTAATTCAGACCTTGAATACTGGAGTTCATATATATATTATTTATTCATTCATTTATTATTATTCTCTATATTTTTAATTTACTTATCTATTTACATATTTATTTATTATTATTCAATCATTCATTCATTCATTCATTCATTCTCTCATTCATTCACCCATTCGTTCATTTCAATATGTTTTTATTTGTTTAGCTTTGTTACTTGTTACATACTGTTTTATTTATTGGGCCCTTCTTTCCTCTCATTATTCTAATTTACTTGAAAAAGTATTCATTAGGTTATGGTGTTGCTGCCGCTGTGGTTGATGTTGTTATGTCTGTGGATCTGTGACGCCATTTCTTTTTGGTCACGAGACTACCATTTAGACAGCTATAAAATCTATCTACACTTTTGGGGACAGTGGCAAATTTAGAAGTAACGTTTGTTGGATATCATTTTTTCATTTGTATTTCTATTTGCATTTGTATATAATATAACTCTTTAATCCCATTTGGGAAATTTGTCTCTGTGCCATTGCAGCCCAGTTACAACTGGAGCAGGCACGTCGTCGCCACAGTGTGTCATTAATTATATATTCTTCTTCGCTGTGTTTTATGCCACTTTTTAATGGATTATTTTTCTGTAGTATGTTATAATGATTAATTCTAGTGGTGTCGCAGAGTCCTTACGTTTTCGTCTTGCTGATTACTTCGTTTTGTCGTTTTTTTTGTTTCGTGTCATATTAATTATCTTTCCTAATTCATTGACAGCTCCTTATGCAGCCATGGATCAGTCTGTTATTACCAAGAAGGTCTTCAGCGTCTCAACTGTCACAGCCTGCGATACAACCACTGCGGCTTCCTCAACCGACCACCGTCCTCATCGAGACCCAAAACTCCAGAGTGTCAACAACCTACCTAATTCTCCAGTATCATATGACAACGACAGCCATCTTGAAAGTCGTGACCACCGCAGACACGACCGTCCTCCGGAACAAAGACACCATCGTCATCAACATCAACACCATCACCAACAAAATATTTATAGCGGGCAGCGGCAAATGCAGAAAGAATTCCATCGGCTTCAATCTCGTATCCACCCCTATTTCCAACATACTGACAATACGTTATTTGCTCAAAGTCGTGGAGAGAATATGTCCACGGAAAACGACATGCACAATGAAACAAACTCGTCTAGCGACGATGACGGAAGTGATTCCGTGTCTAAGGCCAACAGGAGCCTTGCCGTTAATGTAATTGACATCAGTGATCAATCCACATTTGACATCAGTGGCCAATCCACGCCAAATCCTCAGGAGTTCTGTAGCTCCAGATCTAAAGTACCCGAAGACGTGAGACTGCGTATCAATAGTAGAGAACGACAGAGAATGCATGATCTGAACTCTGCACTGGACAGCTTGAGACAGGTAATGTATATACTATCCACTTGTAGGCACATTGGATCTTTCTTTAAGTGTATAGTGTTATCTGTTGTTTGGTGCTGTGTGTTCGGTTTATGAATACCGTATTCATATCAAATCTAGAACCTTCTCCCGTCCGTGGAACGGCAAATTATGGTATAGATCTTTTTGCAGACCGGATACAGTGAATAGTGTGGGTTTTTTTTTTTTTATTATTATAGACCAATTATTGTTGTGAATAAATTTTATATGTATCACAAAAAAAAAAAAAAAATTACTTACGACCTTTCTCAGCCAGGGTACATCGATCATGTTGTTTCTTCAAATTTTGGCCAGCTTAGTGAACATCTCTATGTAAAGATATACAAAATGAGATCCTCTTCGTTTAATAATAGTAAGGACATGGATGTTCTATTACAAGTTACCACGCTGTCAAACTGACCTCACTATTGCCCGTTTGTGTTGTTGTTTTTGTTGCTGTTGTTGTGTTTTTTTAAAACAATGACTAAGGGCAAGATCCCCAAGTTTCCAACAGTCGGCATATTTTTAAAACAGTGTGGTATAGAGTTGTTACATCCGACGAAAATCAGGTAAGTCCACTTCTAATAAGTGTGCCAAAGACAGCTGTAACCGCAGCTGAGTTCATTTTCTCATCTTTTTGTTTCCACAGTCGAGTTAATGTCATCACCTTTGTTGCCACAACCGAGTTAATGTTAGCAACTTTGTAAACACAGTCGAATAATGTTATCATCATTGTTTGGGTCGACTTAATGTTAGCATCTTTGTTTCTACAGCCGAGTTAATTTGATCATCTCTGCAGATTTTGACTTTGTGCTGCCCGGTTTCAAATCTTTTTAAAGAATTTCTTAACCAAAACGAAATGTTTTTGTTGTTGTTGTTGTTTCGTTTTGTCTTCTAATTCCAACTATCACAAATAAGAAGAACTTTAGTATTTCTCATGTCATATTTGTAAAGGTGATGCCCTACTCCACGAGTCCTTCCGTGAAAAAGTTATCGAAGATGTCTACACTATTGTTGGCCAGGAACTATATCGTTATGTTGACTCGATCCTTGGAAGAGATGAAAAGATTGGTTCAGGTTTGATTGAATTTATTTTTAAACTAATATTATTTTCTTTTTATTATTATAGTTTGCAATCAAAATGCGACCTTTGCTCTCTCTCTCTCTCTCTCTCCTTTGCTCTCTCTCTCTCTCTCTCTCTCTCTCTCTCTCTCTCTCTCTCTCTCTCTCTCTCTCTCTCTCTCTCTGTGTGTGTGTCTTTCTCACTCTCTTTTTCTTTTTATCTCTCTTTCTCTTGTCTCTCTCTTTCTCTTGTCTCTCTCTTTCTCTCTCTCTCTCTCTCTTCCTCCTTCTCTCTCTTTGCGTGTTTTTCTCACTTTTTTTTTCTTTCTATCTCTCTTCCTCTTGTCTCTCTCTTTCTTTCTCTCTCCCCCTGTCTCCTTCTCGCTGTTTCTCAGGCCCTCTTTCTTTCTTTCTGTCTCTCCCTCTTTCTCTATCTCTCTCTTTCTTTATTTCTATCTCTCCCTCTCTCTCTCACCCCCTCTCTCTCTCTGTCAGTCCCCCTCCCTCTCTCTCTCTTCCCTCCTCCTCCCCCTCCCTCTCTCTCTCTCTTCAGCTTTGCAAACTACAGTATTTGTAAATCATAATGATGATAGTGGTGATGATGATGATAACGATGGTTATAAAAATGAGGAAGTCATCACCATTATTTGGCTTTTAGTACGATACTATGAAATAGGAAAAAAAAAACAGTCATTACGAATACCCAGGTTGTCGCAAATCTATGCTCTCTTGGGCTTCAGCAATAAGCGGTGGAAATAACCATTCTTGTATGGTAATGACAGTCTCTTCGACAAACCCTTTTACCAACGCAGAACGTGTTCTTTCCTAATTTACCATCAACCATGCCCACGATCCATCCCGACAAGGATGCAGCTGCGTGTTAACATATTTTCTGGGAGGAGTTGAATGTGTTCTTGTTTCTTTTGAGTTTTAGGCCTTTATTTTAGGAGAATCGCTGCTCTTGCCATTTGCACTGACTCTTCTGGTTTTGTTATCCTGTTAATGTTTTATGTGTTTTTGTTGTAGTGTTTGTTATTGTTGTTGTTTTCAGTTTTGCCCGGGGCAGCGGCCTTGTTAGGCCTGCTCTTCTTGATTTCCCCTTGTTTCTTTTCCACCCTGATATGTTTTTGTTTTATTTTGCTTTGCTTTTGCCACATTCTCACCTTGATCACTTCACTGTTTTGAAAAGAACTTTGTGTCATATTTATCTACAGGAATTGACGATAACTCAAAGATCCCACCAACAACAACCACCGCCACCACTTGCTCGGCCAGCACCACCATTGTCAGCAGTATTATCTGCATCAGCTCCACAACTGCCACCATCGCTAACACCACAATCTCAACCACCGTTACTTCTCCCGTCATCAGTCGCTACACCAACCACCACTCTGCTCACTGACCCCAGCGTCTACGCAGCCCTGTTGTCGTCGCATCCACCACACGCTGGTGGTTTCTATCTTTCAGCACCATTTCTACCAGCGTCACCATTGGTCCAGACCACATCAGTTCCACATCATCACCAACATCATCAACCAACTCTCATTGGAATGACAGGGTGTGCCTCACCTCCTTGTAAAAAAAAGAGAACAGCTATTTCAAGCCCATAACATTTCGTGTGCACACGCAGTTTAGAATGGGGACATTTTTAATATGGAAAACACCCAGATTCTTGACGTGAAACTGAGCCCAATTATCGAGTAAGGAAGTCAATGGACGAAACACTTCGTCATACAGCTCACGTATTGGCGAATCACCAATAATTATTTCGGTTTTTACAGAAAAATGTTTCAAAGTTTTGGCGAGAGCGAGACTTCTTATGGACAAGCCTGACTGTGGCCCAAACTATCAAAGATAATTCTGAATAGTCACTTTGGCAGAGCGTAGATCTCACCACTAGCAATGATATGGTAGTCCAAAAGTGCGAAAATCATCGATGCGCCTGTTTGTGTGTTTTTGTTTTGTTGTTTTTGCTGGGTTTTTTTTTTTTGGTTGTTGTTTTAATCTTTTAAGATCGTTGAAATCTCATTGAACTCCTTGGTGCTTTTTAACTTTACTACAGATGGAATACCTCGTCCGTCATAAATTCACACAGGCATTTAAGTCAACTTTTTGGGGGCCCAAGACACAATGCCATACATGATCATGCGCAGATTATATTATTTCACAAAAACATGTATAACCATGTTATTTTTTTCTTTCTTCCGAAAGATCGTGGGCAGCACAATTTTAACATGACTTCACACTGACTGGCAAGTAGCTATTGTAGATGTTAGTGTTTGATCACTTGTTTGAGTTTTTGGCGTGTTTGGAGTGGTGATTTCCATGTGGCATAATTTTTTAAATATAATTATGGTCATCGTTATAAAATGTAAGAAATTTGAAAGAGGTGCTTCCTTGGCTTTCTTATTCTTGGTCGATTAGTTTCAAATACACAGATTAGACTGTGCATTGAGGTGCTGCCAAACCTTGAAGCATTTTAGCAATCAAGAAGTCTTTTAAAAGCTTTTCCTAAACAGATCAAAGAGTTTGTGACAAAATAGGAATAAGATCATTTCTTTTTCGCAACAGGCATACCCAGTTTATAGGAAAAGCAAACCATTTTGAAATAATTCAGTTAACACTGAAATTTCAACTGCTGAGAAGACATAATTACTAACCCGCATAAATCTTGCAACAAATTTTGTGTAATTTTTGAACGAGTAAGGTAAGTAAAAAAATTTGAAACATTGGAATAAACAAAAATTGCTCCCGTGAAATAAAAATGTTTCATTTTTCTGATGACTCGAGGTCCTGCCTTGGACAACCGAACAACAAGATTCAGAACAGTACTGTATTCGTATGTTGTTTCAACTTGTCGGGTCAAGTGTTTTGACCGTTTCTATCTTGTCTGAAATGCTCATTCAGATCTATTCATTTATAGGATTAATAGAACTTGAATTAAATAATCAAAAAGTCATCTCCAGCGGTTCTATAGTTAAAGTTTAAATGTTCGTTGCAAGACTTAATGCGGCCTAGCATCGTATCAAATATCATTTAATTTTGCTTCTGCCTTGAACATTTCATCCTGTGACTTGTTCATGTCAGGAATTATGGCTTAATAAAGAAGAAAAATATATGTACTAAAAGAAGAATAAGTTCGCTGTCATTTAATATGCCATGAATGGGCCATAGCACAGATTATGTTCAAACATGAGACCGATGTTCAGGTGAGAAGAGAAGAACTAGAAACTTATGTGTTTTAATCTAATGTTCTTTCCAGCTTTCTGTTCAGTAAAGAATACCTCGTCAGCTGCAAAATTGATTTCATTTCCATATGATTAATTAAACAATGTGAGATATTTCCCTCTTTGTTTTTGTTTTCCTTGTGGAGATGGTGATTATGGTAATGGTGATGGTAATGGTGGTGGTGGTGGTGGTGATCATGCTGCAGTGATGATGGTAGTAATGGTGGTGGTGGTGATGATGATGGTGATGGTGATGGTATTAGTGGTGGTGATGATAATGCTGCGGTGATGGTAGGGATAATGGTGGTGATGATGATGAGGATGGTGGTGGTGGTGGTGCTGCTGCTGATAGTGATGGTGATGTGGTGGTGATGATGATATTGGTGGTGGTAATGGTGGAGATGATGGTGATGATGATGGTGGTGGTGATGGTGATTGTGGTGGTGGTGGAGGTGATGGTTGTGGTGGTCGTGATGGTGTTGAGGTGAAGGGGTGGTGATGATGGTGGTGATGATAGTGGTGGTAATGGTGATAATGAGATGATGGCGATGGTGGTGATGCTTGTGGTGATGAGGGTGGTGGTGTAGTAAAACTGGCGGTGTTTACGATACTGGTGGTATGGTGATAGTGATGGTATTGAGAATGGTGATTTTGGTGGCGGAGAAGGTGGAATGATTTTTGTTGTAGGTGTAGTTGTCGCCACAGCAGGGGGTTAATAAGCGCGAGCATGTGCGCGTTTATGACCATGGTCATGTGATGTGTGTGTGTTTGTATATGTGAGTGTGTGTTTTGTGTGATGCGACTGTTCACACTAGTCATAGACGTAACCTCTGTGTGTATGTTATATCTTGCACAACGCACGTTCTAATCGATTGAAAGTGGAATAACTGACGGTGACAGTGATTGTTCCGGTTAGCTCCCCTTGAACACAGTTGGGAGGGAAAAAGAAAGACCAGTCAAGCCAGGAACTTATATCAAACCTTGCATGCAGCCGCTTCTCACGTGGACCTGTCATGTTCACTTTTCTGCGCTGGCTCTTTTGACGATAAACTTGTTTATGCCCTTGTGCACTGGGTCTCAAGGACGGAGCGGGCGAGCTTTCAACCTAAACCAGCGGGCTATAGCGCCCTTTGTAGATAAGCAGACCGAGACATTCTATATGTAAAAAAGTATCACATGCAGCTATCGGTGAGACATTTTGCAGAGCTGACTGCATTTACTGAAAAGAAAAAGACTGAAATTTTTATCTGTTGTGAAATATGAAGCTTGGCTGGTGTAGAATTGTTGAGCCAGAAACACACGGGTTTGTTTTTGCTTGCGTATTGGAGACGACGAATGAAATAATAGCCTGTTCACTATGCAAATTTAAAGTTTCTTGAGTATGTCATGGAATTTACTTTCTTCTTGCTTCCATAGGACTATGAAATTATAACTTCGTAATTAAGTCAAATCAGATTTTGTTAACAGGGTTATTTTTGTAATTTTAACAGTTTTAAGATTAGGGTTAGAATTAAGGTTAAGGTTAGTTTTTATCTATCTGGCTGAACAACCTTTTGTTGACGACACGGCAATACTAACGTTCTCAGATATTGGCCAGAAGTTTGTCCCCTCAGAATGACAAGGTTCTATCTCCACTTTTTGGCTGAACTGAGTAACACACTACATACTACTACTACGGACCTTCTCCATTGTGTGTCAAAGTATCAAGCAGATCCGTTGTGTAATTTGTATGTATTACTGAAAAGAACAAACATTCTTGGCTCTAGAATCTATGTTCATAGGAAACCTCAATCCTCGATTTCTCAAAAGTCGAAGGAAGGGAGTTAGAACCTTGTCATACTAAGACTAACGGGAAGAATTGGTGACACACATCTTGTGGGTGTTTTGTTTATATGACCTATATAGGCCCTATCGATATAAATTATATATCTCCCTCGCCAGCAAAAATTGGTTGTTAAAATAATGTCAACAAGGAACATAATAACAGAATTTTCCCTTAAATTAAATTCTTAGACAAATATTTACAAATTTAATGATGATTTGCCAAACCCATTGAGGGATCTTTTAATGTATGGAGAAATTTGAATTTCCAAACATTACTTTACTACAGCTAGTCAAGAGAGACTGAGGTAGGTGGACAATGGAATTTATGACAAAGCCATGATGTTGTTATATCCCCGAAAAAGAGAGAGATGAAGAAGTTAGATTTGCTTTTTATTTTTTATTTTTTTAAATCCTGTTTACTAAGTTGCAGATAGGTTATACATCCGGATGGGAAATCCAGTGGGGTGAAAATGACCCAGATATCACACTTGGTCAGTGCGCGGTCTTTTGTAACTAACAGCAAGATATTACCGTCTCTGCAGAACAGGGGTGGCCAGACTTGCTTAATGTAAGAAGAAGCCACATACCATAAATTTCACATCCTCGAATGCCACAAGATATGAACAAAATTTACACAAACCTTTTCATTGTTGCATACATATTTTGTTACAAAAATTTATATAATTGAGAAATACATGTATGCAACAGCATTTACTCCTATATGCAGTTTTTTAACCTGTTAATTTATATTAGTTTCAGATATCAGAAAATACATATACCAAAAGAATGTTTTCAAAATCTTGACTGGTGATTGTTTAAACTATACTGAATGTATATTAAAATAAGGCAAAGAACTGTGGGAACATCTAAGACGTGCGAATGTCATAAACAAGTGCATCTAACAGGAGCAGTACAATCATGTTCTTTATGCCTGGGGTCGTACATGACATGAAATGAGGGAACTAAACCATTTGACCACGCGATGAAATAGGCCTGTAAAACACTTGCAGTATGTTCAACTGTGAGCAAAACAATGTGGAAGGAGAAAAAAACGTAAACATTGAAATTAAAAAAATTAAGCCTGGTTTACTTCACTGACTTCTCATTATTCAACAATTTTCATTCAATCGCCCTGGTCAAAGTTATTAAGCTACATATTAACATCTGTTTCTTGGTTAAAAATGACTTATCATATCAAATTTCTTGATATTACTTTCAAAAACTAATTATCTTGGTATTTTCTAATTGGTGTAATTTACAGTTTCCGCGAACAGTGTATTGGAGGTCGAAAAAGCGAAAAGCTTGTAGCTCTCGAGCCGCGGTTTGGACATCCCTGCTATAGAATCTGAAGTCTCAAAGTACAGGGCGACTGTTCAGAAATATTTTCTGGTTTTTAAGCACAGTTTTTTTTTTTTTCTCAATTTTACCAGAAATGTTTTAAATGGGCAAGATAACCCTCAGCTCAGGTTGCTGCACTCTTTCGCAACTTGGGGGAAATATTCACCTAACGTGAACTGCGGCCTGGCGTCGTCAGAGGAACACACAGACGGGCAAAGACAGACACAAATATAGATAGATAGATAGATAGATAGATAGATAGATAGATAGATAGATAGATAGATAGATAGATAGATAGATAGATAGATAGATAGATAGATAGATAGATAGATAGATAGATAGATAGATAGATAGATAGATAGATAGATAGATAGATAGATAGATAGATAGATAGATAGATAGATAGATAGATAGATAGATAAACATTCTTTATTTCCATGTGAATACAATACAGATTGTACAGATATAATATCGAAACATTACATCTAAGTGGAAATTGTGCCATGGTGGGTGGCTTTACTTTATCTCTTCTATGGAAGGGATGGACAAAACTGGAACATGTTTTTAAATAGAGTTAATAATTCCCATTATACGACCTGCATCTTTTATTCCAGATTTTGAATGATCCAATAACTGAACTGATACTACAGTACTTAGACATGAACTTACTTTCTGAATTGTTAATGTTTAGTTTCTTCAGCCCAGTAATAAATCTTCTGTGAACATTTCCCAAACTTCCAATTATTAAAACTATTATATCACATTGGTATCCCATAGCACTGATTTCAATGGCTAATGGGAAATATTTGTCAAATTTGCCTTGATAACATCTATCAATGTAACAGTCGTATGGTACTGCTACTTCAACGATCTGGACTTTCTTATTAGTATTGTCTATAACTGTGATGTCAGGACGTGTTGCTCTGGTGGTAAAGGATGTTGCATCTGATCCAAACATTGATGGGTTGATGAGTCTGTCTTTTCACATATTTAAAAAACGCTACACTGAAAGGTTGGCCATCTGGCCTAGTTTTGTTGCACACACTGTCCTTGACCTTGTTGTAGAACACACTTGATAGAATAGTCAGTATTTTCCACCACATGCTAGGATCTGGATGAACATAGCGGGGTTTAAAGATGGTAGGCTTCGTGCTGATAGCAATACGAAAAGCCTTTTCATATATAATGAATTCGTCCCAAAGTTGGGCGTTGTTAAAGCGATTCCAACTCACCGGATTCCACAGTGTGTTATGGTCGACATTTTGGTAGTTCCGGTCGAAATCTTGAGTTCCAGGTGAAATAAGTTTTATCCTTCCACTTCTCATGGCACTTTTATAACACACTCTGAGCCTAGATAGATAGATAGATAGATAGATAGATAGATAGATAGATAGATAGATAGATAGATAGATAGATAGATAGATAGATAGATAGATAGATAGATAGATAGATAGATAGATAGATAGATAGATAGATAGATAGATAGATAGATAGATAGATAGATAGATAACATTCTTTATTTCCATGTGAATACAATACAGATTGTACAGATATAATATCGAAACATTACATCTAAGTGGAAATTGTGCCATGGTGGGTGGCTTTACTTTATCTCTTCTATGGAAGGGATGGACAAAACTGGAACATGTTTTTAAATAGAGTTAATAATTCCCATTATACGACCTGCATCTTTTATTCCAGATTTTGAATGATCCAATAACTGAACTGATACTACAGTACTTAGATATGAACTTACTTTCTGAATTGTTAATGTTTAGTTTCTTCAGCCCAGTAATAAATCTTCTGTGAACATTTCCCAAACTTCCAATTATTAAAACTATTATATCACATTGGTATCCCATAGCACTGATTTCAATGGCTAATGGGAAATATTTGTCAAATTTGCCTTGATAACATCTATCAATGTAACAGTCGTATGGTACTGCTACTTCAACGATCTGGACTTTCTTATTAGTATTGTCTATAACTGTGATGTCAGGACGTGTTGCTCTGGTGGTAAAGGATGTTGCATCTGATCCAAACATTGATGGGTTGATGAGTCTGTCTTTTCACATATTTAAAAAACGCTACACTGAAAGGTTGGCCATCTGGCCTAGTTTTGTTGCACACACTGTCCTTGACCTTGTTGTAGAACACACTTGATAGAATAGTCAGTATTTTCCACCACATGCTAGGATCTGGATGAACATAGCGGGGTTTAAAGATGGTAGGCTTCGTGCTGATAGCAATACGAAAAGCCTTTTCATATATAATGAATTCGTCCCAAAGTTGGGCGTTGTTAAAGCGATTCCAACTCACCGGATTCCACAGTGTGTTATGGTCGACATTTTGGTAGTTCCGGTCGAAATCTTGAGTTCCAGGTGAAATAAGTTTTATCCTTCCACTTCTCATGGCACTTTTATAACACACTCTGAGCCTAGATAGATAGATAGATAGATAGATAGATAGATAGATAGATAGATAGATAGATAGATAGATAGATAGATAGATAGATAGATAGATAGATAGATAGATAGATAGATAGATAGATAGATAGATAGATAGATAGATAGATAGATAGATAGATAGATAGATAGACAGATAGATAGATAGATAGATAGATAGATAGATGCGAACATCACGATAGGCAGTTCGTGGTCATTAATTATTTCGCAATGCCTGATCATTAAGCACATTTCCCCGACTTTTCATTCATTTAAACTCGATACCTAAATTAATGGAATCGGCCCACTCTCAAGCGACACCTGTGATATTTATGAGATCTGCCCTGCAATATGACCCAAAAGAGAAATATAATAAAGAAACCGAGACTGTGCTTACGTACTTGCTGTTTTTGCCATGTTGTTTTATGGGGAAATCAGCGGGCATACGTTGCTATTCAAATATTGAAATGGAATGAAAGAGCTCATTTTCAAACCGTCTTTCATGTAATCCCTGTGGGCGGTATTTTTTTGTTTTTTTTTTATCAGGTTGCTTTTCAGGAGTGCGTGAGAGCGTGGTTGGAGCCGCCAGGACAAACAGTTCACATTATATTATAATTTTGAAGTTCCTTGGCTGTCGGTTGAGGTCGTATCAAACTTGTAATATCAGGACACATCGCCGGATGAAAAAAAAGAAGAAGAAATAATTATACGGATTATAATGGTTATTTGCTTCAGGACATATTTTATAAAGGAAACTCGTTTATTCTTATTATATTTCTCGATTATTCTTGTTGATATTAGTTCCTTGTATAAATTATGTGTTTGGATTTTCCACAAGGAAGTTGATTACGGTGGGTTTAGACCCTTAAACCGAACTTAAAGGGAATAAAAACAAACAGCCATTAATATAACTACAGAAAATAGTGTTTAAATCAGACGAACTGACCGCAAGTCAAATTTCAAACCTACAGTGGAAAAATAATGTGTCTGTAAAGAATAGAACTGGTGATACCTCCTATGATCTCTTCATACTGCAATTTCAAAATATTTTTTTGGTTTTCGGTCTTTTTTTTTTTTTTGGCATTTACGTCTCATTTTTTTTTTTGTTGATATTTTTCTGTTGCTGTTTCTGTGTGTTTTTGTGGTACGGATCAGTTTTGTGGAATTTTGCCCTGGCAGCGGCCTTGTTCGACCAGTTCTTCTCGACTTTCAACTGCCAAGGTATTTTTAATACGTATTCAACGTGCCCCACCGAGTTTTTCTTCCTTATCCGAGATCCTACCTACCACGCACAAGATCAGGAACAGGAATTTTCCCCCCAAAAAAAATTCCAACACGCCTGCACCGACCGGGGATCGAACCTGATATCTTCGGCGTGAGAGGAGAGCACGTTGCCTCTAGACCAGTGTGTCCCCTCAAGATATTTCATGGAGATTTGATATGTTTTTAGGGCGAGTGAACAGGTCCTTATAGCATTGCATACAGTGCCGGATTTAGATCTGACCTTACAACCTCCGGGTGGTGGAGAAAATATAACCTAATGTCCTCGACCACATGAGAGAACTTGTGTGTTGTTATCAACAAACATAAACAATCTGCCCGTCACTAGGACCAAGAAATACTTGGCACACCGTGACAGAAAGACTTTGCAAATCAATATCGCTACCCATGCAGTGTTCAAAATGAAACGTACAAAACAAGATTGTATCATATCTCTTAGTGTTTTATGTACGCACGTAATACTTGGGATGGCGCTAAGAGACCGGGCCAAGGACGAAGCAAGTCTGAACATTGAGTGGATCTGGCGAAATCGGGCTTAAGTTGAAATTTTTATGCCTCTGAAAAATCAAAATAAAATGTTGTTCAAGACGATTTCATGCAAAGTATTTTAACTGAATGCAGAAAAATCGCTAATCTTTCATCATTGTAAGCAAATTTCAGTTTCCGTAGAACATGTGTCTCACTTTGGAGAGGTTTTCTCAGGAATTTGGTTTTTCACCTCTAGCCCGATTTCGCCAGGTCCACTCACAAATCCTTTAGAAAAAGGATCCGGGTTTGTTTGTTGTTGTTTTTCACTTCGCAAACTTGTGCTTAGCTTTACTGTGGCCGTTGCCACTCGAGCCTTCTGTTATCTCTATCAAAAACTAGGATCCGCCTTAACGACATGATTTTGCACGCCATGAGAATAACAACTTGAAAGTAACTGTTGACTTTCATTTGAGAAGGACGGCTGTTTATTTTACAGCAGTGGTTTTCAACCTTTTCCAGGTAATCGCCCGCTTGGGCTCCAACTTTCTTTCATCGCAACTGAAAATTTGAGACACTGTTGAGGTTACTAATATTCTTGACACTTCTGATGGCTGTTGACATAAACACATCATGGTTGCCTGAAGAAATATGTGGCAGCTTCAGGGATAGCAAATATACTACAAACAATAAGATTACGCGCTCCCTTCTCAAGGCCTCTCAAAATATTTCACGAGCACCACCCACTCTCGGCGGGCAGAGCCAGCGCTTCGTGGATTTGCGTATAAAATAAGAGACAACACCGATCGGTTTCGCTTCTAGAGGCAATTTCACCGTCAAAATATTTATACAATATGCAGAATCTAATTGACAATGAAGTTTTCCATAAAGCAAAGCAAGAAAGGGCGAGTTACGTCATAAACGAAAAATCCAGCCTGGATCCTTTGTTGTTCTAAAAATATACTAGATCTGTCTTCCGTATCATGGTAAATTGATTAAACGATTGTGGCATTGTTACCACATTCAATAAAAAAAAATATAGCCAGAGGTTTCCTACATCGAATTAAGTTATCATAACAAAGCAAGCGACTTCCAATAAGGTCTCGGATGATGGCTGATCAGTGAACAAAACGCAGCATTTTTTCTATTCGGCTTTGTGAAAAATGTCATTGCTTGCATCTGATGAGCCCGAGCTGCCCAATCTAATTGTTTCTATTATCTTTGGGGATAGTCGTCATGATTCAGATGTTGTTAAAACTCACGCAGAGAGTGAGTTGTTGTTGTTTTACCAGGGCCATGAGAAATTGGCTGGTGGCCTTGAACGGCCCTCGCGAATTATAGTTGGTGAGTAAATAAATGTAAAGTTAAACTGTTAGATGCACGCTTGTCGGTTTTAATGTTCGTGATTAATAAGTAATGGAGTAGGGGTGAAACAAGGTGGGGCTAGTTGACATTGTTAAGTATGACTAGACAAGTTTTTGCACGTTAACTGGCTGGTAGAATAGTGCAGACGTATTACTACAATTAAAATGGTGGGAGGTTTCGACCTATGAGATAGCTGAACTAATTGGGCCAGCGGACTAGCACGCTGGGTAGTTAGATAGTATAAGACATCGTGTAACGTTCAGATTTGGTGAATACAGACGAGCAGAAGCATCGTGTCGTGAAGTATCTCCGGTTGACCAGTACCTGAACTGTGTGGTTTGAAGACTAGAAGTCCTTGCTAACGGACTGACTGAGCTCTAGAAAGAAAGGTCTGAGTGGGCTGACCTTTGAAAGCCCAATGGTAATATATCTTATTTGTTCAAGCATAATAGAGATCGGAGATAGAGAGAGAACTACAGCCTCATAGGAAGACTAAGGAAACCCCAGCTGGCACTCGACCACGAGTGTCCTGTATCATAGATCTATTGCCATAGTATGATTGGAATAATATAGCACATTGTTGATGAATTGAATAGTGATTGTGCATAAAATATAGTCTTTTGGCAACTGCTTAAATTACCTACAAGCCGAAGAGTGCTTCTGTAGGCTTTGAACGTACTGGGCTCTCCTAACATTCAAGCCCATATGATTTATGGAGAGTTTGCCTGGCGACTGGCCAGTGGCGACTCAACTGTCACTTTAAATTGATATCTAGTTTCGTATAATATACCTATTTGCTATTGATTGCAGTACCTCCATAGTTACATGAATATCATTGGTTAAGTTATTAATTAGAGTTTTTTTGGTTTGAATATATACCCCTATTGTCTTTTGTTTTGTTATTAATATTTATGTAAACTATGGCCTGACCGGCCTGACATATATACGCTCTAGTTATTTAATACTTTTCTTGTGTGGTTGTGTCCGAGTGTGAGTTAGCTGCCTCTCGTGCAGTCGTAACATCCCCAAGACCCTAACTCTGCTCGTGACACTAGATCTGTCTTCCGTATCATGGTAAATTGATTAAACGATTGTGGCATTGTTACCACATTCAATAAAAAAAAAATATAGCCAGAGGTTTCCTACATCGAATTAAGTTATCATAACAAAGCAAGCGACTTCCAATAAGGTCTCGGATGATGGCTGATCAGTGAACAAAACGCAGCATTTTTTCTATTCGGCTTTGTGAAAAATGTCATTGCTTGCATCTGATGCCCCCGAGCTGCCCAATCTAATTGTTTCTATTATCTTTGGGGATAGTAAGTAGTAGTGGTAGCAGTTGTGCTGGTGGGAGTAGTATTGGTAGTCAGAATTTCCTTCTCTGTATCGATACCTTTTCTGGATTTATTCCACCCGTTAGATCCTTCATTCAAAATTCTTTTCATATTCATTTATAAAAGAATGTTTGCATTACCGCTCTTCGAGGCTTTCTAAGTGCTAACACAGCGTATTGGTCACGGCTTCACACGAGTTACCTCAGCAAATAGCGAATATTTATACACAGGTTGAAAGTGTATAGGACAGAATGATAGGATTGAAAGAAGTCTTTAAACCGGATCTTCATTTTGGTTCAAATTTCCTTTCAGTTTTTATGTTAAACTCCCAGATATACCAAAACCAGTTTAACCAGTTTGTCACAAATCCCAGACTGGGAGATGTAATAGTTTATGACAGGACGACAATCACGAACAAACAAGTTTAACACTTAACAAAACAACCCATCAGACTCACACATTTATTAAACATAATTATACATATAATAGCGCAATTACATACATTATATTATTGAAATGAACTGCCGTACAACGGCCTTACTCTCACACACACTCTCCCTCGGATCCACAATCCGGTAGTTACTCCTAAAGGCACTTCGGCCTCAGCCTCTCCCCTCAGGGTCTTAATAGCACATTAATAATTTACTGGCACCGCAGTCTCTCAATATCCCCTCCCTATTGTCATACACCTTAGCACTCCCCTAGCACCTCAGCAGGGCAATAACACATTATTATTTCCATAGCCATCAACATGGCAACAACATAGTATCAGTTCACTAGCCTATCAACATGGCAACAATATAGTATCTCATTCACTCTCATATCTACGTCCCTGTCCGTGGCCTGACTGCCACGACTTTATGTGCCTCTACTGTCCTGCCCCGACAGTCTCACTTCTGGCCTATGTGCGGCCTCCGGCCCTATGCTGGCCTATCACTTGTGCTCATCGAGGTGGCTCTTCGGCCCGTCCCCGACACCTACAAGAATAACATTACATTGGTATAATACCCTACCATTTCTATTCACTCCACCTCTCCTTACAATCCATGAAGCGTACACACACTAGTTCACCTTTCACTCACCACACATCTTACGGTAACACACCTCCATCGGAGTACACACTACTCACTCGCGCTACAAATCCATGAACTCACTTTCATCTATCGCTCATGGCGCACATTGCTATATCCAATATCAAGGACTTCCACATTCCTCACATATACTTATTCATATCATGGTAATAGACGAATATAATATAATACATCAATCATAATAATCAATCAACGTTCTACATACCAGTCATTACTGGAAAGACTCTTCCACTAGTCTTCTCGACTGCTCCCTTTCCGCCCGATGGGCTCTTATTCACAGGTCCGCTCCGTCGGACCTTCTAACTTGCAGTGATAGCTATACAGCGCTTTCGCCTCCTTCAGACCCCCCCCCCCCCACTACTCACAACAGCACGCTTAACTTGCTGTCTACTGTGAGCCCTTCTTACTCTACACCCGCTCTGTAGCAATCCCCTTAATTGCACTCACTCCACTCGTGACACAGTTGTTTTTTTATCGGTAAGAAAGCTCAACGTCAGTTCAAAATCTTCTGCCTGATGTTGGGTGGGGCAGACAGGCGTGGTTAAATTTTAAAATACCTCTTTATTAGTGTTTGGTCTAAAATTCAAAGGAAAATTCGCACATGCTTTGAGTACCTGGCAGTGGTAACTCTGAATTTGAGTTGCTTCGTCGTTAGCCTGGAATGTTTTTGGTTCTCAACAATAAGGAGGTGCCGAACTAAAGTTTGGTTCTTTCGCTCTTTTGTTGTCTGTTCGTGTAAAGAGTGTGATGGACAGTTTGTACTTGTTTATATTGAGGCAACTGATCATAGAATCTTCACTTTTCTCTCTCCTGTCTCTCTTTCTCTCTCTCTCTCTCTCTGTCCTCTCTTTCTCTGTCTCTCTCTTTCCTCTCTTTCTCTGTCTCTCTCTTTCCTCTCTTTCTCTGTCTCTAGCTTTTCTCTCTATCTCTTTCTTCCCCCTCTGTTTCTCTCTGTTCTTTCTTCTTTCTCTGCCCTCTCTCTTTTCTCTTTCTCTCTTCTCCTCTCTCTTTGAATCTTTCTTTTCTCTCTCTTTCTCTTTCTCTCTCTTACCTTTCTCTCTCTCACACAAACACACAGACAAGCTGACGTCTTCAGAATGGTCCTTATCTTATCAGCGTATGCATGGTTAAATAAAGATTATTTTCCTAACTCTGAAATCGTGATAAGTCTCTCCATTGTTTACGAAAAGTATCCTTAACACAAATATGAGATAATGTGACATCATTTCCTGGCCAGCCGTAAAAATGTTTGTTACAATAGTGATGATTCATATATTATCTAGGGTTAGAGGACAATTTTCCTAGGAATAAGTGTCCTCCTACAGATTAGCCCACACCTTGTTTAATGTTTATTATCTTATACATGATCCAATTTTTCTCTCTGTATGGTTGTTCCCGAGGAAAGGATGTTCAAGTGGTGGGTGCAAGCCCTCCTCATTTGGCCCCTTTTCCAAGAGGGAGAAACCATCGAAACTCCTGGACGGTTTTCACCACAACCGTATTTTTAGTCACCTTGAGCTTAAGGTTGGTTAGTTGACTGGTTGGTTGATTGGTTGGTTGTTTGGTTGGTTGGTTGATTGGTTGGTTAGTTAGTTGGTTGGTTGGTTGGTTAGATGTTTGGTTGGTTGGTTAATTGATTGGTTGGTTAGTTGTTTGGTTGGTTGGTTGATTGTTAGTTGATTGGTTGGTTAGTTGTTTGGTTGGTTGGTTAGAGTGTTGATTGGTTGGTTGGTTGGTTAGAGTGTTGATTGGTTGGCTGGTTGGTTAGTTGGTTGTTGGTTATTTGGTTGGTTGGTTAACTGGTTGGTTGGTTGGTTGGTTCCGTTGGTCGGTTGACTGGCTGGCTGGCTGCCTGGCTGGTCGGTTGGTTGGTTGGTTGACTGGCTGGCTGGCTGGCTTGTTGGTTGGTTCGTTGGCTAGCTGCCTGGCTGGTTGGTTGGTTGCTTGATTGGTTTGTTGGGTGACGGGCTTTGTAAAAAATGCCATTCTTTACATCTCTCACACATTCATGGCGCTGCAAAACTTGTAAACGTAAACCTCCTGAGCTGTGCTATCGCATTTCTGGTATCTTTGTATTACTGCTAGCGTCACAAATGGATAGTAGTGTAAATATAATGTTTTGTACCGTTTGGACAGGAGGGCGGGATAGGATGCAGGTTTTTGTTGGGGTTTTTTTTTTTTTTTGGGGGGGGGTTGGACCTTATGTAGTAAATTAATCTAATGTGGTGAAATTTAGAAACAACAAGTGTGTAGTAGGTCACAGTGATAGATGAAATTGAATAAGGTGGACGAGGTGTAGGTTTAAGATCACTACAATACAGTTTAGAAACTTACAAAACATTCTTTTAAAACAATCCTAAAATTATCTATGCATTATTGTGTAGATTTCACAATCCAATTTTTCACAGAATACCCGTCACAGAGCAACAATTGCAAAAGTTGGAGGATAAGTGTGTAACAAATTCCAGACTGGAATATGTACTTATTATGACAGGACAACAATCACAAACGACCAAGTATAACACTTAACAAAACAACCAAACAGGCTCACACATTTATTATAACATTAATATATATACGTTCAATTACATACGGTACATTATTCAATTCAACTACAATTCAAGGGTCATTCTTCCATACAGTCACCCTATCTCCGGTTCCACAACCGTACAGTCCGTGCTTTACAACATAAATTTCCAGGCCCTTACTGACCCTACATCACCACTCTATATAAGTCGTAATACAGACTATCAAGTACATAACTTAGACCTATGGTCAGCCCAATCCCCTAGATCGAGGCTGCCACGGCTGCTGGGCTGCTCATCGGTCTTACGCCCCTGGCGGAGCGCCCAAATGCTGGCGCACCGTCCCAGCCCTATGTCACCTCAGTCTTGGCCCCGTCACAAGTCCGCTCACCGCGGGTGGCTTCTCTGCCCGACCCCGGCACCTATAAGAATAACATTACATCTCTATAACACCATACACTTACTATCCACTTCACCACTCATTACGAACCATCAAGCGTACACACAACAGTCCACATTTCACTCACCACACATCTGCGCTCTCTACGGTAACGCACCTCCACCGTATTACACAGTACTCAGACTAGGCTAGGAATCCATGATCCTAACTTACATCTCTCGCTCATTGCTCACATCTATCTGCACAGTAATCAATGACTTGCACATTCCTTAAGTCCTCACATATAACTTATTTACATTATGGTCATAGAAGAATATAGTACATCAATCATCACAATTATCAATCCTTATAATTTAACCTACCAGTCATCACTGGAAAAACACTCTCACGAGTCTTCCGACTGCTCCCCTTATGTTCGCCCTCTGGGCTCTCTCTTGCGTCCGTTCCCTTAGGACTCTCTGTGTGCAGTGATTTGTAAATACACAGATCTCGCCTCGTCCAATCCCCAACTCACAACATTCCACGCTTTCTATTAATTGTCTGCCGTGAGTTAATCTTACTATACCCCCTTCCTCCCGTAATTATTGATCCTCGCTCACTCGCTCGCGACAAAGTTGTAAAAGTTGATGTAAAAAGTGGTATCAAACAATAGGTTGTATTTTGCATTTTTTCTATTTTGTAGGAAATTTGCTTTTGTGTCATTGCAGCTCAGTTACAACTGGAGCAGACACAACGTCGGCACAATTCAGAGCCTGTCGGCGTTTTTTTTTTTTGGGGGGGGGGGTTCAGGGGTTCGGGGGTGGGGGTGAATTTTATTAATTTTTCCCGGGCAGCCGGGCTGTTCGGCCTGCTCTTCTCAATTTCCAATTGCCAAGGTTTCTTTAATGTGCTCAACATGCACACGGGTCGTCCGTGTTTTTCGTCTTTGTCCGAGAAAATTAGGTGCTCGATCCTACCTGCCATAGGATCAGGGACAGGAAAATATGAAAAAAAACAACAAAATTCCTACATGCCTGCACCGACCTGTGGCCGTATGCATAATCAATGCGTAAACTAAAGTAAATACGTTGACTGGTGTTAACGCAAGAAATGAATACAATTTCTCGTGTTAACACCAGTTAACGTAGAAACTTTAGTTTACGCATTGATTAGGCATACGGCCACTGGATTCGAAACTGGTACCTTCGGCATGACAGGCGAACATCTTGCCTCAAAACCAACTTGCCCCATGTGGTTAAAGAAACAAAATAAGTTACAACTGCACTTTGTACTACGATTTTTTTTTTCAAGATTTTATTCTCTCATATCAAAATTGAATTTTGTCTTGCCCTGTTTCCTGGCAGTTTTATGCACATGTGCTACTTCTATTCCTATTATAGATTCATAAATATGAAAGATCAACATAAATAGATGCATAAACATTCCACTTTCTAACAATGTATTCAGGATATCAAAAACATGAACAAAACACAATTTTTTTTTTTCAATGCTTTAATTCTACTGCTATTGTGGTCTCAGAAAATGATATCTCACATTTTGATTTTGTTTGGGCACCTCGCAGAAACATAAGCTGAAATGGCTGATTTTATTTCACCATAGATTGAATGTTCAGTATAGGTAGGTTTCAAAATGTCCATAGTCGTGCATTTTGACATTAATCTTTCACCAATAGTGACCAAGAAGGCAGAATGATTTAGATACATGTGAAATAGAACAACATCGCAGAAACCTATGAAAGTTTGGAGTGTTTTAGTAAAATTACATTTTGAGATGATAAAAATTCTGTCTGTGCAAAGGTGAAGGTGAATATTATGTCCAATATGATAGACGATTCGATGTTTGGTTGTCTATGTGAAATCTCTACTGAGATTGCCTTGGTCGGGCCACGAAAAGTGTCAATGCAATAGCAGCTCAATGTTGATGTTGAGCATTAGGTCTGCAAGAGAAGAAATTGGCATATAAACGGGTGTCAATTGGAACAATCTTGAGTATTCATTAACAAGACATTGTCACATTTTAGTCTATGTTTTTCCAAATAAGCAGCTCTACAAATCATTATAGTATTCTTATTTCTGATATCTGGTATTCATGCCATGTTACGCTAGAGACTAAAGCCAGAAAATCCGCCGACTGTATTGTGAAAACAAAAGCATCTAGCAATTGTAAAAGAGCCAGGATATCTTCATTCTTATTGAAAACACACTGTGACGTTTAATGATGGGATGGGGATTTTCCGTTCGCCCCGTTACAACAGTCGTCAACCTGTCGTCGTGCAGGATTTCTTTTACTTTAAAACAACAGAATAAGAGGATTTTATCCCTCTTCTTCCTTCTTGAAAGTTTAGCACTTTAGAGCACTGTAGAACTAGATCCAGTATAGTAATTGTAAGGAAAATAGCAAGTAGCTTACTAATATAGAACACATTAATACTTTTCAGGTCAAGGAAAGAAATGTATAATTATTTATCTATCATTCAATGCTTTTTTTCACTAGTATTTATCAGTTAGCATCAAAAAGTGTCGGCAAGACCGTCAGCGGTTCAACTTCGTCCATACATTATAACTTTCTGAAGAGAAAAAACGTTTGTTGAGTATCAGTGCCTAAAACCATAATTGAATGGTTGCCTCACGTTTTCTGGCACACGAAGTTCATTCTCGCTTCACAACCCTCATCATTCCACCGGTAATTATGCACATCCCAGAGGTGCACACACTCTTCAGCACCTGCAAACAAGGTATAAAGTAGTCACCATTATGTTAGGTACAAAGTCAATTTTGAACTCAGTAACGACAAGGCTTTCTCCACTGAATAGTCAACTTTTACTCACATAATTCTTAATGCCATTTCACAATACACCTTCGATTAGACAACGGAGAGCCAAGAGACGTCAGATGATAATTAAGCATTACTTGCCATCGGGCTCGTCCATATGTCGACGCCAGACATTATCCCTATGCATGTACACCCCGAAGCACCCTTCTCTCCCACTTCACTGATATTGGCACCTGAGATCTCCTCTGTCTTGTTTCTCCCTTGAACTATGTTCCAATGGGTTTTCTCAGTATCTTTTCTTTCCCTCATATTTTTATTTTTTCCTACCCCCTTTTATACTCATACCTTTCTGGTCGCTTGCTTTCAAACACTGTTTTGTTCCTCTGGATAATCTGCATATTTATTGCACCATCGGCCCATTTCTTCCTTTTTCTTTTCCTTTTTCCGTCTTGATCATTTTCACTTTATCAGCTTACTTTTTACAGGGATTTGTTTTTCTTATTTACGCTCTTTCATCTCTTTTTGCTCTCCTTTACCTCTTCAGCCCTCTGCTCTCCCAGTGACGTGTTAAATTGTCATATCTATGTATAAAGTAGGTCACTGTGCTCTCCCCTCCTTTGCGCATGTTAGAATTCTCCTTTCTGCTTACTCTCAACATGAGAGTCTTTTGCCTTGAGAGCACAAACAGCTGAACTACCTCAGCACCCCTTCCTCCATGAACTTGCAGTACATCCGTGGCTCTCATATTCTCTATGTTATCTTATCATGAATCTCATTCTATATCAGTAACAAAAGAAATATTTTTTGCAGGGTTCTTATATAATATATATTCTATGATTGACATATTATTGTTATTTTGTGTATATATAAACGTATATAATTATGGTGTTTGAATATACCAGAGGTGACAAAACCGCGGTTGGCCAAGCCACATCGTCGGTTGGCTGTTGGAACCTCGTTAAGTCCAAAATCAAAATTTTACAGGAGAAGGAAAAAACTGATTATCTTTAATAGTTTTCATTATTGGGAGCTGTAACTTGGCATCTAGCCTATGTTCTTGACCAGTAGTTGTGCCGTGTATTGCATTTTGACGACAACCCTACTGTAATTACGTAACCAGAGTTAAGCAGGTTATAACACGCCGAAGTCGGCTGTTGGAACCTGCCTAAAGCTTTAACGAGGTTCAAGCGCACACATCGCGCCGCTTGGCTGATCGTATAACCTCGCTACCTTTCTTTGGGCATAGTAAAAATATGTTTAAAAGTGCCTCGGAGGCATTTATTGTTGTCTTTGCCGTTTTAGTTCTGTTTTAAATTTATCCCTCGAAACTTAGTATTTCACTTCGTTTATTTCCTATGTATCACATCATCACCGAGCGAATGAATGTAATATAAATGTATGATTTACTGTCTAGCCTAAACCAAACTATTTATTCACACTTGACTCTTTAGTAACACAAAGTATTACATGTCATTTGTTTACAAATGTCTATGTTTACTCCGGTCTATGTTATGTCCTTGCTCACTGCCCCCTCCCCAGCCGCATCCACCTGCCCCTGCCGCTCTCTTTCTCTCTTTGAGAGAGTTGCACTCCAGTTCTTTGAGAGAGGGCTGCATTTTGGTTCATTGAGAGAGAGAGAGTTGCAATTTGGTTCTTCGAGAGAAATGCAATTTGAAAGAGGTGCACTCACGTTCTTAGAGAGAGAGAGTTGCATTTTGGTTCTTTGAGAGAAATGCAATTTGAAAGAGGTGCACTCCAGTTCTTTGAGAGAGGGCTGCATTTTGGTTCTTTGAGAGAGATGCAACTTGAAAGAGATGCACTCCAGCTCTTTGAGAGAGAGCTGCATTTTGGTTCTTTGGGAGAGATGCTACTTGAAAGAGATGCACTCCAGTCCTTTGAGAGAGAGCTGCATTTTGTTTCTTTGAGAGTGATGCAACTTGAAAGAGGTGCACTCCAGTCCTTTGAGAGAGAGCTGCATTTTGGTTCTTTGAGAGAGATGAAACTTGAAAGAGATGCACTCCAGTCCTTTGAGAGAGAGCTGCATTTTGGTTCTTTGGGAGAGATGCAACTTGAAAGAGATGCACTCCAGTCCTTTGAGAGAGGGATGCATTTTGGTTCTTTGGGAGAGATCCAATTGAAAGAGGTGCACTTTGGTTCTTGTATAAATCTGCATTCTGGGGCTGTGAGAGAAACGGCACTCAGGGATTTTGAGAGACAACTGGACACTGGATCTTTGAGTTAGACGTTCACTCTGGTTATTTGACAGAGAGAGAGAGAGAGAGAGAGGGAGAGAGAGAGAGAGAGAGAGAGAGAGGGAGAGAGAGAGAGAGAGAGAGAGAGAGAGACAAAGAGAGAGAGAGAGAGAGAAGGGGGGGGGGGTGTGAGCGCTGCACTTTGGTTCTTTATTAAGAGAGCTGCCCCCTGAAAGAGCTGCATCTTGCACTTTGAGAATGTGGCGCCCTGGTTATGAGAGAGAGAGAGAGAGAGAGAGAGAGGGGGGGGGGGAGATTTGTACGTTTACTCCTTGAGCTGGCTGCATTTCAGTTCCTTGGGTAATTTTCATTTTTATTCTTTGAGAGTTACTTGTTTGTTCTTTGAGAGAGTTCCACATAGGGTCTTTGAGAGCTGTGCACTTGGTTCTGTGAGAGAGTTCCAGCATAGTTCTTTGAGAGAGGGTTGCAGTTTAGTGCACTGAGAGAACTGCTCTCTGTTTCTTTGAGAGATCTACTTTCACACCAGTAAGGTTTGTGTGCAACGTCAATTAAAGGCTCCTGCGATCGGCATCTTCCTCTAACAGGTTTTGAAAGTGCTTATTGCACCATGCATTGTCCTCTGCTCAGAGGAAACGTTGAAAATAACAAACTGGAAATGCACAGTGACTTATGTGTTACATACTGGAAAGCACTGGATTCAAAAATTCAGATAGTGAGGCGCTTTACTTTGTCTGGTCACTGATTGATATGAGACTGACAGTATTTATAGTTATTAAAGTGTGGGTGGGGCGAAGATTCGCATGATTAATTACAGATTGATCAATTAACTCAAAATATTTACCAAAATAATATTTACCATTCCCTTATTTGATCACATTTGATCCGCCCATATTCGCCGGTCTTGTCTTACTTTCTTCAAAGACGGTGTCCACTCCATTGGGCGGCAACTTCAAAGGCCTTAAACTCGCCGCCACCCTTCCTTTAATCTATTCATTCAAGTTTACCCTACCGTCGGCGATTACATTAATGACAATAGACCTCTGTCTTCGGACGCAAAATATACGCCGGTTGATATCTAGGCTATTTCAAAGTGACCACTTTTTATTCGTCCCCAGACTCAATGATTTTACTGGCACATAACTTTAATTATATAATGTAATTTTTTTTAAAAAGCCATTTCGAACTTAGTAAAAACCTAATTACTCTGTGTGCCTATGTGTGTGCATGCGTGTGTGAATTTTGTATACAATAACCTATTCCCTGTATCTTCAAACTCTTTAAAATAATTATGAGTTACAGGGTATGGTACATGACTGCCCTTCTTCAGTCTCGTTATTTGTAAACATGATACAATCATGCACTACTACGAAATAATGATTTTTACATCGACGCTACATTTGTCGACTTTCACTTTTTTTCTTAATTTTCAAGCGACAACAATTGGTACATGTAATAACCATGCTATTAAACGTTTACTAAACGTTTAGCATTAAACGCTACTAAACTAAACGTTTAGTGAGGTTCAAACGCCAACAATTGGCCATGGCCAACGGTGCATAACCTGGCAAACGATTTTAGCGAGGTTCAAGCGCCGACATTCCGCCAGCTGTACGTTAACGAGGTTATAACACGGAATTACAACATCGTTTTTCTCCACTACTGAGCAGAATTTTTTTCGTTTTTTCAAGTGCATCCGATGCGTCTCGTGCTATAGATTCCATTTTTTTTAAAAAGTGAATTTGCCCAAAAATGGACTTAACGAGGTTCCAACAGCCAACTGACGACATGTGGTTCGACCATCAATATGCCGCTCCAGGAAATATGTTGGCTGAGCCCTTATTTCATCACCAAGTAGCATTCCTTATGAAGAAATAAAGAGCATTAGATGTTCCATTTTCATACCAGAATGATGGGCAGGGCTTTTGAATTACTGATCATCAAGATCGCAACATTGTCTTTCTAGGTTGTGATCGGCAAAAGTACTAATATGTCTTAAATGATGCCGGGTTATGAATGATTGGATTGTTGAATGTAATGTAACACAGAGATTGATATATAGGGTATTTACTTTTGTCCAGGGTGACTGACTGAAGATCGTATTTGTCATTCATTTAAAGGCAAATTAGATAATGTTGAGGCAGTGAAATAATGATGGGCTCCCACAGCTTGAACCATGTTGAGTGTGTTGTTGTTGTTTTTTTTCACTTTCTTTCCTCCTTCCACATTACTTTGTTCACGGTTTGATATACTACAAGAGTTTTGCAGACCTATTTTATCACTGGGACAAGTGGTTTACCTCCCTCATTTTATTTACAAACGCCGGCATAAAGAAGATGTTCTGATAATGTCAGATTGGCTTCTTTATGACATTTGCAGGTTTTTCTTAGCTGTTCCCGTAGTTCATTACAATTATTTGGTACCTCCTAATAAAATGAAATAATCATAAGTCAAGATTTTGAAAACATTTGGTATATAATTGATATGTGTAGTTTTGTAATTACCGAAACGAATACAGATGAACAGTTGAAAAAAAAACTGCATACTTGAGTAAATACAAATTTTATTGTTGCATTCATGTAATTCTTAAGTTTTTAATACAAAATTTTGGTGACTAAATGTGTATGTAACAATAAAAACGTATGGTAAATTTTGTTCATGTCTTGTGGATCTCGAACATAATAATATGGAGTTTATCGTGTGTGCTTCTTACATTAAGCAAGTTTGGCCACCCCTGGAATATACCATAAACATTACATTCTGCACTACACATGCCCTTTCAGTGCAATTCAATTCCTTCTGCACAGGGTGAATTAAACGGCAGTTAAGTGACTCGTGGAAAAGAAATTTCATGTATATTACAAACCAATGCAATAAGAAATAATGAAAGCGCGAAAACCCATCAAGAGAAGCAGCACGTGAAGGATTGAGCTTTTTGAGGCTAGCTGGTGTGCTCTTGTGCGCCCGTAACATTTCTCAGTATTATTATTCTCACTGTCCAGTGAGTTCACAGGCAATGTTGTGATTAGAGGAGACTAGATCTATCGCTGATTAATTATTTCAGATCATCCATCAGATCCAACTCTCTCCCTTCTTATGTCTTGCGTAACCAAATTCTTCTTTCTGATTACAATAGAATTAAGACCAAACTTGCCCCGTAGGATTTACACACGTGCATACTGCCCAACTGGTGCAATTCAGCGCGAATAAGACACTTACCTTGGCTATCATTAGGCTCCCCAGGCTTAAAGTCACGGAATCCCAAGAGCGCCTTATCGCTCAACCATTCAAACTGTCCTTCGTGAAAATGATCTGTAGCACCTATCCAGACTCTCGGCACTGAAAATTAAAAGGCCAAGAAAGAATTACAGATACACAGGATCAACTTTAGTCACATCAGCATCCAGCAAATTTTTTTAGAAATCACTTTAAGAAACATCATGTCATCATAAAACAAAAGTCGGTCTATATGTTTCCCCACTACATTTTCACGGTCAAACCAGAAGTGACAGGGTAAAAAGTGGGAAAAGTGGAGGGGGGGGGGGTGTCCTTCAGCCAATTATATTTGCCGAAGATAAGCAGGACTACTTTTAAAAAGCATTCAGTCCTCACTGCCAAGAAAAGAATTCATAGCATGTCGAAGGACACAAGCTGAATAATAAGACTGCATACTATGTGAGATACGTTCAACCTGGCACAATTCGATATTCTGAGAGCCAACAATGACATAGCATGATAAGAATTTCAGTACCTGCCAATGCCTGGGTTTGGCCACACAGTAAACTGTAAAAGGAACTAACGTCAGGATTTTTACACAGGTTAAGACCAATGGTTCTCGATATCCCCCCCCCCCTCCACCCCTCCCCCCTTCCCCCCCCCCCCCCCCCGTTATAAACAGAATAGGCCCATTTTATTTTAGTGCATTTAATAGAGAATCGTGGGCGAAGCGATGAGTTCGCCTAAGTGCATGGCAGCAAATTTTACAGGAGAGACAAAAAACTGATTTACTCAAATATTTTTGTCATTCTCAGGAAATCTGTCCGACCAATAGTTCTATCGATGTTTCATACACAACATATAGGCAGAAAAGTTAAGTTGCTAAGGCCCAAGAAGCAGTAGTTAGAGATTTTGATATTCTGCGTGTACTTATGCCATTTGCGCGTCGTGACCAGAACGCATAAGGTACTTAATATGCGGTTGGATCACGTCGGACATCAGTGAAAACTGCACTTATGCGGTGCCCAGACTCTGATTACTGGTATTTGTTTTGATTGCCTTAGTCTAGATTTATTTAAAATGTGTCTGTAACGATAATGTTTATTGCAATAATAGTTCTAAAAAGGATAAAACTTTTAGAAAAATATTAACGTTTCTGTTTTTTTGTTTTTTTTACAGGAACATTCATAATTAGTAATTGAAAATGAGATGTGTGTATGTGTGAGAGAGAGGGAGAAAAGGAGAGGGAGAGAGAGAATGAGAGGAAAGACAGACAGACAGAACAGAAGGCATACAGATACACTGAGAGACAAACGTAATATTTATTAAAAAACAAAGTGATGGTGTTCAAATGAGTGTTTATTATAGATCCAGAGACGTGCATAATAATAGTTCTTGATGATTTCACACTTGTGTGATTAAAAAAAAAAAGTGAAGAGATGATAATAATGATAATGTAGAGAGCATGGCTTAGTTTACACAGTATAATTTCTGTACGGGAAATAATGTTTAATAAATTACAGAACAACAGCATTATAATGTTTTGATGCACGTAGATTGATGAAAATATGTACAGACGTGGAGAGTGATAATGACAATTTCAATGATGATGATGATGTTCATCACGTGAATTAGATTTCGCTTGATAAAAATTTCATTTATGTATTGTTAACAGTTTAACATAAGTTTGTGGAGCAATAAATTAGTATAGATATACATGTAATTGACTTAAGCAATGAAAATATAAATAGAAATTGAAAAACAATGCTGCTGTTGCTGCAGCTGCTATTGCTAATGATGATGAATAGATGGTGTTAGTGGTCATGACAAGATAAAATATGAATATAATGATCGTCATGAACAGCAATTTAGGAACTGGACCACGAAATGATAGAAAATGGATACGAGTTTTGATTAATAGAGTCCATGTCACAAAAATTCACCTTTCCTTGGATGAGTTAGGATTGTTCAGTTGTAAAGCAGGCTGTCATAAAATGCATGATAGTCTTTTGCGATCACAGATTTCAGCTCTTGCAGATGTTGATACTTGGATTTGGAGATCCTTAATTGCTCATGATACATTTGGTACGGTTTTTTGATCGGTCTCTTTCCAAAGTCTCTGGTTTTTGGTATCTCCTGGAAATCATCAGAGAATTTGAGCTTGTATTGGATCATACATTGTTTTTCTCCATCAGGGGCTGGGCTATATTTGTAACATCGAACATCAGTTACTGTAGGATCTCCAGCTTTTCTTCCCGGATGAATGCTGGTGTAAGGTCCGCACTGGCTGAAGTTTTGGAAAAACTCATGTGAGAGGTGGAAAACTTTAAAAGGTGAAGGGTTTTTCCTTGCACTCATTATAATATCCACATAGTCGTGAGGAACACTCACACTCTTTCCTTTCCTGGCCTTCTCAACGAGCATGTGGTAGATATCCACTTCCATGTGAGTATGACCCACGATTAGGTATTTGTGGAGGATTGTTGTCTTATGGCTTTCTGCAAAGTCTTGTAATGCATTACTCAGTTGCACGTTTCTATTTTGATACGTGCACCCGTCGCTGAAAATAACAATTGTGTCAAAATGGTCCATGTTTTCAAGATGGTGTCTGATGCAGGTAGCAAACTCATTTGAGGTCATTCCTCCTTCAGTTTCATTCCATACGTAGCACGAAGCGTCACTGGTTGCAAGGTCGTAGATTGTGAAATTGTGCACTGTCAATTTTGTCTTGAAATACATGGCATTGGACTCGGTGTCTGGAGCCAATAGAACCGATTCCAGATCAACACAATAAGCTGCAAATTTTTTATCACCCGCTGCGTGGCTTTCTTTGGCTTTGTTTTTGTCTGACTCCTTCTCAGCTAAGGCTTCCTCTTTCTGTATCATATGCTCTCTCCACACATCTTCCGTAATGTTGCCAGTCTCATGGCCAACACAGGTGTTGCATCTATTCTTTTTTGGTTGAAATAAAGATAAGTTTTTGGCCCGAAAGGAATCCTTAAAAGCTGTCAATTTCAAAGGCTGTGTATTCCGAGACTCACAATAGTCTTTGTAGCACTCATGCAGCTGAAGGAGTGAGCGAAAGCGGCGTTCAAGATACAATTTTGTTGAGTCTTTGCGACAGTAATGGCTTGGCATCTTTGGAAGATCTTGAAAGAACTTGTCAAGGAGTACGTGTTGATCTTTGCCTCGGACATAATGAGCATTTGACGGGGTGGGTTTGCATGAGGGACGCAGAAAATTGCGATTCATTGATGTGTTCTGGTTTCTCATGTCTTCAGAATCTGGATCGCTGACGTCGTCTTCATTTTCAAACAGAGACCTCACAAAATGAGTCGTCAATCCAGTTGTGTTCAGAAACATCTTGCCACATACTGGCAGCTTAGATCCATTCTTTTTCAGTGAATATCGAATGGTCCGTTGACGACTTCTTTGGGCATCTTTTTTCTTTCTCTTTACTGGCACCTCATCAAGCAGTCCAAAGACAAATGACCTCTTTTCATTCCAAGAGAGTTGCCAAATACTTTCAAAAATTTGTTGTCGATCCTCTTCAGTGAAACATGAACACCTTTTTGTAGCGTCCTTGCAGTTACACCTCTCTTTCAATGTGCGCGGTGGCACACTTTTGCCAGTACTGGCTGTGTAACCTTGTCCGTGTTCCCGTAACCGTTTCTGAATGTTTTGTTTCCAGTCTTCTGGTTTTCGTTTTCGCCGTGGTGTGGATTTCAATTGTTCCTTTTCAAAAGTTTCCAAATCGTTCTGTGCGCCAACGTCAGCATCTGCTCCATGAACGGGGACACTATTTTGAATCGGCGTGTACGACTTTTATACTCTTATTATAACAGATATGATAGAAACAAATTTGCCATATACGGCAATCTCCGACAATGGCCACGATTAGTATTGACCAGATGGGCTCGAGTAGGAAGATGCCATATATGGCAAACCGTCGCTTTAGATATCTGCTGTCTAGACAATTGGGTAACATGATGACTCACACACAGAAAACCTAATGCTGGTAAGCAATATTTTAAACAAATTGTCCCGATCAGTATCCGTATGGCTAAGGTCGGTACAACCTAATCCCTTTGATGTTGACCGACAATGGCCACGATTAGTATTGATCAGATGTACCTGTGCGACTTCATGACGCCGCAGTCTAGCCGACACACAACGTCATCAAAGGGATTTATTAAAAATATTAGCTCTCAGTGACGCACTTGTGCGTTTTCAACACGCCGAGCGGAAGGCTGGGCTACGCCAGATGCAGCGTGATGAAATCACATAAGTGTCGACGGCGCACTTAATCGTTTTCATCGCGTCGGGCAGAAGGCGGAGCCATGCCAGACGCAGCGTGATGAAATTGCATACGTGATGACAGCGCACGCGATTTCATCACGTCGCGATGTAGTTATGCGTTTTGATTATTGTCAAATATTTTCATTTTGGTAGTGATTTA
Organism: Onchidella celtica; assembly: GCA_963931925.1. Classification (NCBI taxonomy): domain Eukaryota; kingdom Metazoa; phylum Mollusca; class Gastropoda; order Systellommatophora; family Onchidiidae; genus Onchidella; species Onchidella celtica. The sequence goes on along the minus strand of OZ007570.1, from coordinate 60,298,607 downwards.
AGCTCTGAAATTTTTACACCACATCCGCAAGGGTGTAAGGAGCATATTTACGGAAGAAAGTGCCTCATGAAAAAAATGTCACTTATGCGTTGTCATCACGGCGCCCACGGAATGCTTTCTGTTTTATAATGAATAATCTATTTATTATGCCCATTGTCATTAATAGGGCTTTGAAAACCTTAACTGCATAATCTGTGTGATAGTCTTGTCTACTTGTGAATTTGAACAGGGATTTGGGGTTGGGTGGGGGAGGTGGAGGGGTAAAAGAAAATTTGGAGCCTAACGGGGGTGACTACCTGAATAAGGTTGAGAGCTACTGGTTTACACCAACATTGACAACATCACATGACCGTACAGTATTGCCGGTTGCAAAGAATTTTTATCACATACTGTTTTGTATTTGCGTCTCGACTTTCTAGTGTCAAGTAACACGTTTCCCTTTTAAAACTTTCGCATGTTCAGTGTCACAGACCTGAATCGAAAACATCTAAAGCTGTCGGTGTTTACTTCTTTAGGCCACTTCTACACGGATTATTCTGTACCCCCCACCCCTCCCACCCAACTCACCCTTTTTTCTTTTCCAAACAACAACAAAAAGGAATGCACCCTTTAAGCATGTGTAGTGGGTTAATAAAACGCCTGAAATCAGCAACATGGGTGAATTTTGACTAACGTTCGACTTCGAGACATTTTGCTGCAGTCTCCATAATTATCAAAGTGGACTGGAATCTTACTCTTGCGTGCTCGAACTTCCTGTTTCAACCAATTGTTAAGTGAAGCATCTCTTGGCTCAACCAGAGTTCCATCATATAAACGACAGAAAGCCTGCATTGGAAAGACAAAATCTGTCGTAAAGTGTCGTTTTGATTCACATAATTTACTTGCACTGAAACTGCTTTGACTTAGTGGCCATAAATAAAAAAAAGTGTAAATTTCATTTCTTAGTTGTTTGTTCTCTATTTCTGTCTATGAGAGACTGTGCAGCCTGTTATTGGAATTTATTCAGGAATCTGATACAAAGTGCAAAAAATTCCGTCGTATTTCCATGCCGCTACTGTGATTACATGTTCCACCATTCTGACAATTTATAGTTTTTTTCCGACATGCTCTTGAATTAGTGGCTTGGTTTCATTATGACAATTATTACGTCATTTCTCGTTTTGTTTTACCTCCTTTTCTTTCACAGTGTGGTAAAATTGTTTTTCTCTAATAAGATTTGCCAGTTGTGTACACAGACAACCTACCAATGCTTCAGCCCATGTTAGAGATCCTTGAGAAAAGCCGTAACAGTTCCCATTGTGCAAAATCCAGCTGCGTGGACACGAGTGACCGCTAACTGGACGAGAAATAGAGAATGCGATTTTATGTGTTTATATTGATATTTATTATATTTGTGTGGGAAAGAGAGAGGGAGAAGGAGAGAAAGGGGGGGGGGTAGCAGTGAGGGAGAGAAAAAGAGAGAGATGGGAAGATAGTGGGAAAGAGAGATGGATAGAGAGTACGGGACAGAGAAAAAGAGAGAGAGGGAGGTGATAGAATCAACACAAGAAAAGGAGAGCTATGCATTAACCGTTTGCCTCGTCGTTGATATTAGATGGAGGAACAGAAGGAGGAAGTATTATGATCATGTAAATAGAAAGTGATGATGAAACAGCGAGAGACCATGTGAGATAACCATTTCAAAGAAAAGAAGAAGAAGACGACGACGAGTAAGAGAGAGAGAGAGAGAGAGATGTGGGCGTAGAGAAACAGGATGCCACACAGAAAAACGGAAATGAAACAATGGTACTGAAATAATTATTTACAGCTTTAGTAAATGGAAAACAGCCAGCATCTTATGCTCCAAACTAGTTTCTGTCACACTAGGTAATATCAGCTAACCCGATGGTCTAGACTTGGTAGTATCAGATGATCTGATAGTCTAGATTTGGTCCTGTCTGATTATCTAAGACTGGATATTGTCAGATAATGTCTTGCAGGAAGCTGTGTGTCACACAGTATCACAGTAAACTGCAGCGTGAAATCAATATGAATCACATACATTATCAATGATACTCACCAGCAAAAACCAGACCACTCGCAACCAGTACAAGCACCTTCGACATTTTAGTATGCATCATTGTCTTAGGACAAACAGTTCCCACTCGATCAATTACAGATGAAAAATTCGCTGGATGAGAAAGAGGAAGAAAAACAGGTATAATTGTGGGGTAAAACACATCGATATGGTGGACCTAGGCATCATTTAACGTTGTGTGACATATCCTGTCTCAAAAGTCAAGTAATATCTGAGAAGAGTACAGAAATCACATAGCATTTGAATTCACAATCTTCCCTTCAGCATTTCATTAGAAAAGAGTAATGGTTCTTTGCGTGCATATTAAATAGACTCTATTATGAAAATGATGCAAAAAAAAAAAGCTAACAAAAAATAAGTGCAGCCACTGTTTTTAAAAAAAGCAATTAAATAGTAATTCAATATCATTCTTCTCACCTAAAGCGCCCAGTGGTTCGCACAGGGGTTTATTCCATTGTGAAAACAGGCCTTTAGTTGAACACCCGCTTGTGTCATCTGATACTCTGCGCTCCGGTGGTTTAATGCCCCGCTGGCTGAGATAATTGCTCTCAGGTGTGGCCGTGGCCTTCGTAACTACATGGCCAAACACAACGGGCGCGTGACGTCACAGCAAGCGGCGATGCTCGGCTTTCGGCAGAGGTGTTTTGATAACCTGATATCAGTGTACCAACGTAATGTGTACCGTACCGGTACTTGTGTTGTCGTATTACTCAAAGCAAGATGTAGCATGCATGTGCCTTAAGATGAAAGAATGTTTACACTGTAGATCTGCAAGTCTTAAAATTCGACCACTAAAAAGTGACTACTACTATTAATTATTATTTAAAACGGAATAGATCAACGGGAAGCCAAGGCTTAGAGTTTGTCCGACGACTTACTTTACTTATCTACCATTATAGACACCAATATTGCTAGCCTGAGTAGGTTGATGATAATATTATTATCTTAAGCAGCATACCGATATATTTAATAAGGAAATATCGACATAATAATAGATTAGGCCACTGTTGTATTTTAATACATGTATAATGTGTTCACCACTCCTATATCTTTCGTGTCTGTAAGGAAAGAAACGAGAAAAATAGGGAAAGGAGAGAGAGAGAGAGAGAGAGAGAGAGAGAGAGAGAGAGAGAGAGAGAGCACATGCACATTGATAGACAGGAGAAAAGACAGATGGTGAGAGGAAACTTGCAAACATGAACAGTCTAAGATGCTTTACCTTAGCTGGACATAAGGAGCTGCTCAGACGGATAGAACTAAATCCTTTTGGTGAACGTCTTCACTTTTCTTGAAGTATTTGCAGATGATGCCTGGTCACAGAAGCTTTTAGAATAATTGTTCAGGAAAATATTTACCACTGTTTTGATACATTTGGCAGCCACCTCTTCATAAAGAACCCCGCATTCTTCACATTTTCCTTGACATAATTCCAGATCCATAACTCTTCACAGGGACAATTGCAAAAGAATTATTCTGTGGTTTGTGGTCTGCAGAAATTTATTCTCACTGTCATCTTTTCCAACCAGAACTTGAAAAACTTTGAAAGCTTCTGTAATAATTGACACGGCAAGATCAGACGGCCACACTAAACCTCCTCTGTCTAGAGCAGACAAATAGGTGTAACAATCATCAGTCCCCTCCACATGAAGCGTTTTGTCTAGTCTTAACTCGTTCTTGCAGTCGTCACAGTTGGTGCGCGGCAGTACTTTGGAGACTGCATAACCTGACACAAATACTAAAGCTTTTTGTTGTTCCTCTGTTAATTCGACGTTCTCACAGTCGGGGATCAATGGCAGAAACTCTATATACTGTTGAGCTGAAGAATCTTTCAGTTGGGTAACTGTTTCCTCCAGAGGTTCAGTGACATCTTTGAGTGTTAAAGTCCCTTTGGACGCTGAAACCAGTTTTAGGACGCTAATTAGCTTGAGCTTTTTTTCTCCTTCAAGTAACTGTTGGACCGACACGTGGAAGTTACATCCACTCATTTGTCTGTACTGACTAAATCTAAATTCAAGGTTGTCAGTTTGGAACTTGCCAAGTAAAATATATTTGAACTTTTTTTTATCTAACAGGTAGGAAGAAATTTCTTGTAAGCCTCTCAGTGTATGATCCAGAGCAGTCATTGTCTCGTTCGATATAGTGCCTTCTCTTGGTTTCAGATTTAACTTCTGCCACTCCTGAAGCCATTCAACTGCTTTCTTCATATACTGCATGTTCATATCAGAGATGGAGGTTATAACTTTAAAGTCGTCATTCCTGAGTCTCTTAGCTTTGTATGGATGTTTAACATTAACTATGTTCCACAGACGTAGAATTATGTCTAGAAATTCTCTAGTGCCTCGTGTATCTTCCTGCCAGTGCTTCTCAAAATGCTGTAAGGCAAAAATATTTCGTTGATCAAAAACTTTAAGCATCAATTTGACGTTCTGCTTTTCAGTAGCTGTTGGATACAAAGCCTTTTGGTCCAGTGCCGGTGCCAGTTTTAGTGCAGACGACTTTTCAGCAGAATACAACTTTCTTAAATGAGAAAATGATGCTTTCATAATTTCAGTACAGGCAGAACTTTCAAATGAAGGAAACTGGAATGTTTTCTCCACATCTTTCTGAGCAAGCCAGTTATTTCTGATACATTTAAATATATGCACAGTATCAAACAGAAAGAACAATTTCTCAGAACTGCTGAAGGGATTCTGTGTAGAAAGCTTCAGTTCTCCTCCACACATTTTGGTAAATGCATTACGATTTACTCTGTTGTTGTCTGGGATCACGCATACAACAGAATATCCTATACTGTGGAGCAATTTCAGAACCTCAAGAAGCATGTCGTACAACAAATCAGTGGTCAAATTTTTGACAGGAACAATTCCCACAACATCTTTACTTTTGCATAACAGGGATGATACCATGAAAACTTGAGCTGTGCTGGCTTCTTGAGACAGAGAATTTGAGGCTGTGCCTTCCAGTTTTCCCTCTTTGTAGGATACTTGGTGCGCGACATGAATTTCGTCTAACATTAAAATTACCATTCTCTCTCCCTCATTCAAACTTTGACACTTTTGCTTCAAATATTCCTCGTGAACGCTTCCATCTGTCAATCCGCTTCCAATAGTAAATACTGATGAAAGTCTCTTCAAATATGAAGTATGTGGTAGAGTTAAATGAGAGTTTCTTAACATAGAATAGGTTCTAGGGGCTGCTGCAAAAATTTGAAAAGCCCAAAGCAGTGTTTCAGATGAGTATCGTCTCACCGGAGAAGACAATAGCTTTAACTGTTCCACCAAAAAGGAAAGTTTGTCTTTCAGTGGTAAAACCTGGTCTTCGCTGTGTTCATCAGTTTCTTCTGCTGGTTCGTCTAAGCACAAATTCTGCAAGCCATCAACAAAAACTTGAATTTACTGTTTGACATCCATCTCTTTGGCGCTGGCACTGGCGAAGTGTGATAGCATTGTATCAAACTGTGACCAGGATGTGAGGATAAGGGGAGATTGCTGACAAAAGAGCCATTTCAAAGATGTGTTTGGAACTTGAACAATACCTGTATTCTCTTGTGTGAAAATCTCTACGTGCATGTCAGAATGTACTCTAATTGCCGAAACTAAAGCTGGCTTGCTGCTAAGTAAATCTTGTAAATTGTAAAAACTCCAGTATGGACTTTCCTTTTCGTCGGATAAATTGGTGCTGGTTGTCACGAGTGGAGTGAGCGGAATTCAGAGATTACGGGGGCATGGAAGTGGGGGAATGACTCACGGGATAGTGAGGCTGCTCACCTATATTGACTTCTGTTAGTTAACGTTAAAGCGTGCATGTTGTGAGTTGGGGGGTCTGAATGAGGCGAGAGCGCTCTATTACTATCACTGCACACTAAGACGTCCAAGGAAGCGGACGCAGGAGAAAGCCCCAGAGGGCGAACATAAGGAGAGCAGTCGGAAGACTTGGGAGTAGTGTTATTCCAGTGATGACTGGTAGGTGAAACGATGATTGATAATTATGATTGATGCATTATATTCGTCTATGACCATGATGTAAATAAGTATATGTGAGGAATGTGGAAGTCCTTGATACTGTATATAGCAATGTGCGCCATGAGCGATAGATGTAAGTTGAGTTCATGGATTTGTAGCGAGAGTGAGTATTGTGTACTACGGTGGAGGTGTGTTACCGTAAGATGTTTGGTGAGTGAAATGTGAACTATTGTGTGTACGCTTCATGAGTTGTAAGGAGGGGTGAAGTGAATAGGAGTGGTATGGTATTATACCAATGTAATGTTATTCTTGTAGGTGCCGAGGTCGGGCCGAAGAGCGCCACCTACGGTGAGCCCAGGGGATAGGCCAGCATAGGGCCGGAGGCCACACATAGGCCAGAAGTGAAGCTGTCGGTGCAGGACAGTAGAGGCACATGAGTCGTGGCAGTCTGGCCAACGACAGGGACGTATATATGATTGTGAATGTGCTATTGAAATGCTAATGTGCTATTGCCATGTTGATGTGCTATTGAAATGCTAATGTGCTATTGCCATGTTGATGTGCTATTGGAATGCTAATGTGTTATGGCAATAGGAAGGGGCTATTGAGAGACTGCGCTGCCATTGAAATATTAATGTGCTATTAAGACATGGAGAGGAGAACCTGAGACCGAAGTGTCTTTAGAAAGTAACTACCGGGTTGTGGACCCGAGGAAGTGTGCGTACGGGAGAAGGCCGTTGTACGGCAGTTGAATTGAGTAATATAATGAATGTATTTGCGCTATTATCTTTATGTTTATGTATAATAAATGTGTGAGTCTGATGGGTTGTTCTGTTAAGTGTTATACTTGTTCGTTCGTGATTGTTGTCTTGTTATAATTATTACATCTCCCGGTCTGGGATTTGTGACACTGGGGGCTCGTCCGTTGTGACACTGGGGGTTCGTCCGTTGTGACACTGGGGGCTCGTCCATTTTCGTAATATTTAGTTGTAGTTAGTTAGTAGGTATTTGTCAGTGGGCATTTGTTACTTTAGTTTTTGTCCACGTAGTACTTATCTTGTGGTAGGAATTTGTGCTGTCTTTGTTCGTGGGATGAATGGAAATTTCATGATGGTATAATTTATGTATATTTATGGATATGTATTGATGCATGTATTTTGATGAATATGTATTAATGTGTACTTAAATTTCTGCAGAGTGTGTGTGCCAGCCTGAGAAGTCAAGCGGCCAGAGCTCCGATAAGGGGAGGACTTAAACTCATAAAGCTGAAAGTTAAGTGAAAACTGAAATTTTGTGCCCTGGATTGGGGGCTGTTCCTTAACCTGTCTTTTTCTCTGTTTTTGCTGTTTTCGTTGTAATTGATTGTACGGGCGGTTGCGCGGGTTTGCTGTGTTGAACTTAGTTTATCCTTTTAAAAAGGTGTGGTAAACTTTGGAACTTCGTTCATCACAGTGAACAGTTTTATAGGGACCTGTATTTTTGTTTAGATTGTGGCGTTCCATCTTCCTCGTTGTTTTAGGAAGACGTTTCTCTTGTCCCTCTCTTACCTATCTGTAGATACGTTCTTTTTTTTCAGACTCTGTTCTTGTTCGTACCTTGCAGTGTAATCGGCGTAGTTAGGTTGCATTTTTTTTCCATTATATTTTCTTTTTTAGGTCTTTGTCCTAGTCTGGTTCGTTGTTCCTCGATGTCCTTGTGGTCCTTCTTCTGAAGTTCTTCATTCTTGTCGTTTCTATTCTCTTTTATTATTAATAGTGCTATACATTTAATGAATATAGAATTAGTTAGGAAGTAGGTTAAAAAATGTTCAGTAGGTAAATTTCTGAATTGTACTTGAGACAATTGGGTGTTGTATATCTGGTGTGATCTCAGGTCTCTGGTCGTGTCGTTAGTGATCATACCGATAGGTTGGTCTTTTTCATAATACATACCATAACCATAAATCTGTGAAATGGCGGATCTCCGTGAGCTCATGAAATTGGGTACGGAACTTGGCCTTAAGGGAGAGGAGCTGCGCAGCTGCATTAAAGAGCAGCAGGCGGAATTGCGCGAGGAGCGTGCTAAAGATAGAGAGCGAGAAAAAGAGGCTCAAGAGCGGCAACAGGAAAGAGAGGCTAAGGATAAGGAACAGGAAAGGGAGTTAAAGTTAAGGGAGATAGAAGCTCAAGAACGGGAGATAGAGGCGCGAGTAAGAATCGCAGAATTAGAACTCAAGAAGAATGCGCCAACGGAAACAGTTGAGCGGCAGGGGCAAAACAAAAGTGGTGTTAGAATTAAGCTGCCGACGTTCGACGACCGGAAGGACGGCATAGACGCCTTCCTTTACAGGTTCGAAATGAACGCACAACTGCAATGGGGGGAGAATAAACAATTATGGTCCACGTACCTGGCTTCCTTGTTGCAGTGGCGAGCGTTAACCTACTTTAAAGAGCTACAGCGCGAAGACGTACATGATTACGATAAGCTGAAGTCTTTGCTGCTTCGCCGATTTGCGCGTACGGAGGAATATTTCCGGGAGCAGTTTAGGCGAGCACGTGCGGATACCAGGGAGGACTTTGCTGCCTTCGTCGCGAGACTAGCAGAATATTTCACGAACTGGGTGGACTTGGCGCATGTGGGCGCAGATTTTGCTAAATTGAAAGACCTAATGATCCGTGACCAGCTGTACGCGTCGTGCCATAAAGATCTGGTAGCTTTTCTGAAAGAAAATGAACCCGCGACGGTGCAGGAGGCGTCTAAGTTGGCGGAAGCATACCGTACGGCACATCCGTCCAAACCAGTCGCGAGGGCGTACGTACAGGATGCTGGTTACGTCGCCGTGGTTGAGGGGTCGCCGGCAGGACAGAGAGACAGGTCACGTCAGCGTGGTGCCTATAACGGGCAAGCCCAGGGGCAACGTAGGGGGTATCACCAATCACCTGCATATGGATCCGGTAAGTTTGACCGAGCAGGAGGGTTAGGTCGCGGTAATGGCCGAGAGCGATTTGTAACCTTTGCCGATGACCGACGGCATAGGGACTTTAGTTCCGGTCGCGATGGGTCACGGGGACCCAGGTCTAGCGGAGCACAGGGAGCGGAGTGTTGGACTTGCAGACGCGTAGGTCATTTTTCACGCGATTGTAGGGCCGCGAAGTGTTGGAACTGCGGCAGAGCAGATCACATCAGCGTGAATTGTCCTGCAGGTAGGATAGCGGCGAACGTGGATGACAATCGCAGTGGCTCCAGTCCATGTTCCCCTAATATATTTCATCATGCGGCCGCGTGTGTTACATCGGACAACGGAAGCGGACAGTATTCTAAGTGTCCCAGTTGTGAGAAGTTATTATCTTCCGGTGTTTTACCTTGTGGGAGAAAGATCCCCGTTATAAATTCATGTCTTACAGGAGGTGGTCTTAGGGTTTATCCGGGTTTTGTTGGGGACGAACCGGTCTCGGTTTTACGAGATACGGGATCTGCCGTTGTGGGAGTGCATAGGGACTGCATTCGGGATTCACAGCTTACAGGTGAGACTGTCCCGTGCATCCAATTTTCAGGGGCCATTGAGAAATTACCCATGGCAAGAATAGTGATAGATACACCTTTCCTTAGCGGGGAAGTCGAAGCAGTCGTTGGTTGTTTTCCAGGCGCCCAGCTCATCATTGGTAATGTATCTCGGGTAGTTTCCCCTTCCGAGGAGAATGTGCAGGCATGGTCGCAATCAAAAGGTATTGACTTTTGTGCCGCAGTCGAGACAGGTCGACAGGTAGGTGATAAGGGTAAAATTAGACCTTTGGCAACGCCAGCGGTCAACCTGGATATCACACCAGGGTGCTTGGCGACATTACAAAAGGAGGACCCATCATTGAGTCCATGTTTTGAGGAGGCGCGAACGGAGAAAACGAGAAATTATAAGAACGGGTCATCTTCCTTTGTAATCCAGGGGGGCATTCTGTTCCGGAAGTATGTGACAGTGGCTTCGGTTCAGAAGCAGGTAGTGGTGCCAGTATCCTTGATTGCAACGGTATTGCGTCTGGCCCATGATGTTCCATTGGCGGATCATATGGGAAGTGCTAGAACCAAGCAAAGAGTTCTGAAAGATTTTTATTGGCCGTCAGTATACAGAGATGTACGGTTATATTGTAAGACGTGCAGTGCGTGCCAAAAGACGACGCATAAGGGTCGTACACCCCAGGCTCCTCTTCAGAATATTACGGAAGAAGCGTCTAGTATCGCTTCAGCAAGAGCAAAGAACTATAAAGATAGAGGATCCAAACTGAGAATTTTTAAGCCAGGAGACAAGGTCCTATTGTTATTACCTACGGACCATAATAAGTTATTGATGACATGGAAAGGTCCTCATGTTATTGAGCGAGTTGTTTCGAAGGTAGATTACGCTATCCACATTGATGGATCAAGTAAGGTTTTCCATGTTAATATGCTACAGAGATTTTATGAGAGACCACAGTATCTGTGTGCACAGACAAAACCAGAGGAGACTGTCTTCTCTATTGCTTGTACCGGGGTCGTAGACCAGTTAGACAGTGACGTAAGCGACGCCGAGGCGCAGGAAGAGATACAAATTCAATTGCCGGAGTTAACTGCGACACAAGGTTACAGGGACGTAAAAGTTAACCCTGACCTTACGAGTTCAATGAGTAGGGAACTTAAGACCCTGTTAGCGTCATTCCCGGATGTTATTACGGATTTGCCGGGTCGCACTACAGTGATCCAGCACCAAATAAAGTTGACTTCGGATAGGCCAGTATCTCTTAGACCTTATCCGCTGCCTTTTTCTTCGAGAGATAGAGTTATAAAGGAAGTTGAGTCAATGTTGAAGTTAGATGTGATAGAACCATCAACATCGCCGTATTCATCACCCATCGTCCTCGTGAAAAAACTTGATGGATCGGTGCGGTTCTGTATTGATTTTCGAAGATTGAACACTATTACGGTAGGCGATAGGGAGCCTATTCCGTTTCAGGAGGAACTAATAGCTTCATTGGCCGGGTCCACGTGGTTTTCCAAGATAGATTTAACGAAAAGTTATTGGGAAATCCCTCTTACTGAGGAGTCTAAACAATACACGGCGTTCCAAACGCCCATTGGATTATTCCAATTTAAGGTCATGCCATTTGGGTTGGAAAACGCGCTAGCGACGTTTGCACGATTAATGAGACTGGTATTGAAGGACATACCTAATGTCGTGTCATTCTTTGACGATATAGCATGTCATACGTCGACATGGTCTGATCATATTCAGACACTAACAGTAATTTTTAAACGATTACGTCATTTTGGGTTAACTGCTAAACCCGCAAAGATGGATTTGGCATGTCCAGAGATAGTATTCTTAGAACATATCGTGGGTAGAGGTGTTCAGAGACCTGAAGTAACAAAAATTGACAAATTAGTAGGGTTGCAAATCCCTAAAACAAAGAAACAAGTCAGAAGCTTAGTGGGAATTTTAAATTATTACAGAAAGTTCATTCCAAATTTTTCCTCCTGGTCATCTTCTCTTACTGACCTTACTAGGAAGGGACAACCCGATAAGGTCCAGTGGACGTCTGAATGTCAGACAGCATTTGATAATTTGGTGACAGCATTATCATCGTCACCCATTCTGATATTACCCGATTTTCGATCTAATTTTATCCTCAGAACGGATGCGTCGGACTCTGGTGTCGGCGCTTGTCTTCTACAGGAGAAGAACGAATGTTTCCATCCTGTATGTTATGTCAGTAGGAAGTTATTGCAGAGAGAAAGAAAGTATTCTGTGATAGAGCGTGAGTGTCTTGCCATTGTGTGGTCCGTCCAGAAATTAGGACGTTATCTGATGGGACGAGAATTTTGTATCCAGACAGACCACAAGCCATTAACGTTTTTGTCGAAGAATCGTTCGTCCAGCCCACGCTTGTCTAGATGGGCATTGGCTTTGCAGCCGTATACCTTCGTTATTCAACCAATTCCAGGAACCAGCAATCATATCGCCGACTACCTTAGTCGAGCCTAGGGGAAGAGTTCAGGAGCTTATACATCGGAGGACAGGAACATTGACAGGATCTGTGTGAATGAGTCGTCGACTTTAAAATATTGACATTATAAATATGATATGAAGAATGGTTGATAGGTTGATTGGTTTTTGATTCTGTATTAGGTATTGTGTTTAGTTAGCTATTGATGATGTGATACATATATGCATAGTGCAGGGCATATTGATCCCCATATTTTCCCCTGATTCCGGTATTTTATGTGCTAGGGGCATTGGTAGGTCATTTTTATGTAAGTATTGCTCACGCTCACTCGTTGACAGTCATCTTGATGCGATTTGAAATTAATTGCATTAATTTTTTTGGGGTGGGGGATGATGTCACGAGTGGAGTGAGCGGAATTCAGAGATTACGGGGGCATGGAAGTGGGGGAATGACTCACGGGATAGTGAGGCTGCTCACCTATATTGACTTCTGTTAGTTAACGTTAAAGCGTGCATGTTGTGAGTTGGGGGGTCTGAATGAGGCGAGAGCGCTCTATTACTATCACTGCACACTAAGACGTCCTAGAGAGCGGACGCAGGAGAAAGCCCCAGAGGGCGAACATAAGGAGAGCAGTCGGAAGACTTGGGAGTAGTGTTTTTTCCAGTGATGACTGGTAGGTGGAACGATGATTGATAATTATGATTGATGTATTATATTCGTCTATTACCATGATGTAAATAACTATATGTGAGGAATGTGGAAGTCCTTGATACTGTATATAGCAATGTGCGCCATGAGCGATAGATGTAAGTTAAGTTCATGGATTTGTAGCGAGAGTGAGTATTGTGTAATACGGTGGAGATGTGTTACCGTAAGATGTTTGGTGAGTGCAATGTGAACTATTGTGTGTCCGCTTCATGAGTTGTAAGGAGGGGTGAAGTGAATAGGAGTGGTATGGTATTATACCAATGTAATGTTATTCTTGTAGGTGCCGGGGACGGGCCGAAGAGCCGCCTACGGTGAGCACAGGGGATAGGCCAGCATAGGGCCGGAGGCCACACATAGGCCAGGAAGGAAGCTGTCGGTGCAGGACAGTAGAAGCACATGAGTCGTGGCAGTCTGGCCAACGACAGGGACGTATATATGATTGTGAATGTGCTATTGAAATGCTAATGTGCTATTGCCATGTTGATGTGCTATTGGAATGCTAATGTGTTATGGCAATAGGAAGGGGCTACTGAGAGACTGCGGTGCCATTGAAATATTAATGTGCTATTAAGACATGGAGAGGAGAAGCTGAGACCGAAGTGTCTTTAGAAAGTAACTACCGGGTTGTGGACCCGAGGAAGTGTGCGTACGGGAGAAGGCCGTTGTACGGCAGTTGAATTGAATAATATAATGTCTGTATTTGCGCTATTATCTTTATGTTTATGTATAATAAATGTGTGAGTCTGATGGGTTGTTCTGTTAAGTGTTAAACTTGTTCGTTCGTGATTGCTGTCTTGTTATAATTATTACATCTCCCAGTCGTGGATTTGTGACAATTTGTTCCCCTAGATTTTATTCTTTCATATTAAAATTGAATTCTGTGTTTCCTTGTTTCCTTGCCGTTTTGTGGACATGTGCCTGTTGTATTCACAAGTATTAAAGATCAACATAAATAGATGCATAAACATTACACTCTCCAGCACTTATTCAGGATAACAAAAACATGAGCAAAACACAAAATCTTCTCTCTTATTTTCCAATGCTTTAATTCTACTGCAATCGTATTTATCAGAAAATAACATTTCACTTTTTTTTTTTTTTTTTTACACAGAGACGCAAGATGGCGCCTTTTGTTTTATCACAGATCGAAATAATCCTAGTGCTAAGACTTATTCAATATAGGTGGGTCTCAAAATTTACATAGTTCTGCACAATGATATTAATCTTTCATCTATTGTGACCAAGATGGCAGAGTAATTTATTTACATGAGAAGGATATCACAGGGCCCATTGAAAGTTCGGAGTGTTTTTGTAAAACTACATTTTGAGATGGGGAAAGTTGTGTTTCTATGCTAAGGTGAGGGTAACATGAATATTATGACAAAAGATTCGATGTTTGGTTCTTCTCGGGACATTTCTGCTGAGGTTGTCTTGATCGGACTGGGAAGAATGTCAAAATATTAGCTTTAATGGTGATCTTGATCATCAGGTCTGCAAGAGAAGAAAAGGGCGTATCCATTAAGGAATTGTGTATTATATAATAGCTAGTGCTGGGCAGCGACTTGACTTGGAGTGACTTGGATTTTTGGATCATCCAGTTCAAAATATCTGGATATCCAGATAATGATCCAAATCAGCTAAGAATTAAAATAGATCTCCACTCGATCCGGTTCGAGGAGGAAGGAGGATTGTAGCGTACAAGTTCGCTGACTTTATAGAGGGTGGGTGGTTTAATCCTACTTACTTGATCTCTTGTTTTTCGGGAGATCCTGTTAAGGCACATCCACCATTGTATGCATGCGTGCCGGGAGGGGCGAGGGCAGTCAGATTATATTTTTTTTCTGTATCGTTAAGGTGGACACGGGGAGGAAAGGCAAACTGCATCCTTACTGAACGAGCCTCTGACCTTGATTTGTAAAAGCAAATCCACGATGGGTCGCAAACGATCTTTTAACTGGATATCCAAATCTACATCTGGCCTTTTGGACACTTTAAAATTATATCCAGCTTATTAAGTTCTAATGAAAAGAAACAGTACTAATTTACAAACATGTCGTGGACTGAGGATTAACTAGTTCTATGTTCACATTAGGTCATTTTAAAGGTAACCAATGGATGAGGCTCTTAAGGTTAACAAGTTCTCTCTCCAAAATTGACATTATGAAAGGGGAAGAAATCTTGCAGTAATATTCGAAACTATTATAAGACTACAAGAACATTTCAAGACAGAAAACATATTAATACTTTCTATCTCCCTCCATCAATGATCTCACTCATGTGACCTGAAACAAAATGGCGGAATGCAACTTTACACAGAACCATTTCAACAAGCCTAAAACTTGCCGTATTCCAAGAAAACGAATCTGACGATGAAATAAGGGCTCTTGTACCAATGTCAGTATAAATTAATCTTTAATACGCTGTTATGGTGTGTAGATTTGTTCATATTTTACTTGTACAGCGTTGCCAATGTAGACAGATTAAGGTGGAATTAGTTAAAACTAGGGATTGTCAGTGATTAACCCCGTTATCACCTTTGAATATAGAACTTTATGTCAGTAAAACTCAGTGCTTCCCTTTCCAATTAACAGATAATAAAGGTAAATGCTTTTATCTATATCTTTTATCTTTCATATAAGATTGGAATATAATTGTATAGAGCTAAGAACAGGACCATTGGCAAGAGGCTCATGAATGATCTTGATTAGGGTCCTTTAAATTTGTTAGCAATGTATTTCCTGTTCACATGGAATGTGTTCTTATTATTTTATTATTCATTTATTAATTCATGCAATTATATTCTATAATCATCATAATCAAATGCTTTTTAAAAAATGTGTTATAAAAAGTTCCCTATGTAAATTATACGAAATGATTTTCGTACATTGTTTAATGATTTAATGTCATAGTGTGATCAACGCCTTTTAAATTGAATCTATTCCTTTTTTAAATCACTTTTCCAATCTAAAAAGTTAAAATGAT
Organism: Onchidella celtica; assembly: GCA_963931925.1. Classification (NCBI taxonomy): domain Eukaryota; kingdom Metazoa; phylum Mollusca; class Gastropoda; order Systellommatophora; family Onchidiidae; genus Onchidella; species Onchidella celtica. Next base: position 60,282,927 of record OZ007570.1, on the reverse strand, counting down.
GTTCATTTAATAATGAATGCATGCTGAATGCTATTAAAGGTTCATTCATTTACTTTTTCATGACAGTCCCCATTCTCAGTTTCCTTTTCTTTTCACTGAGAAAGAGCTTCACGATGGAACCTTTTTGTTATTTTCTTTCAATAAATGTTTTTTTTAAACATTTTAAAATTATTTTTGTATGAAATGTAAAGTGTGAATGGGGTATTCAAAAGATCTTTTGAAGTCTGAAGTTTGTAATGCTTTTAATTTACAAATCACAAGGATATATCATGGAGATAGAATCTTTTAGTTCAAAACCATCTCGGAATCATAAAGTTCTATGATTGTCCAAAATCAATTTCTCATATTTTCCTTACAAACTGATTTAGAATGCTCTGAAGGCAATGGTTTGAAAGACTTCCTTCATTTTTACAACCCTACCATGAAAGGAGTTACTGCCACTTATGAGAATAAAAATATGACATGGGTAAAAAACTTCAATCATAATTTTCTCAATTGGGCAGGAAAAAAAATGTGGACATAAAACCAGTTGATCCTCAGCCCACGATGTGCGTATTGTGGCAGGGTTTATTGCTGATAAAGTATGGACAACCAACACCCGTGGGAGTTCAAGCTTCATACATTTTAACTTTCTCAAGAGAGAAAAAGCTAATTGATCACCATTATGACTCACTTTTTTTGACACACGAAGTTCATTTTGCCATCACACATTCCGTCATTCCATCGATAATTTAGCACGTGATGGAGGTGCAAACATTCTTCTCGACCTGCAGCCAAGCATAAAGTTAGTCACAATGTAAAACAAAAATCATTCTCAGTCATAGACATGCTACTAATAATACTCGACTGCGCTGTGCATGGTACAGAGGAGCAGCGACGCCGAGCGTGGAGGCCATTACAGTATGGTAAAACATCGCTCGACTAACTGATCATTGCTAATTTGCTCCAGATTACTGCCTTTATTAATTTCTGTTCATTGAAGGGGACAATTGCTAGTAAGAAATAAAAATGTAAATCAAACATCGTCGGTCGGCTCTTGGAACCTCTTTAAGTTGATTTTTGAGCAAATTCACTTTTTTTTTTTTTTTTAATGACATCCACAGCACGAGACACATCGGGTGCGCTTGGAAAAATGAAAAAGATCCTGCTTAGAAGTGGAGAAAAGCGATGATGTAATCCCGTGTTATAACATCGGTAAAATTCCACTGGGAGAATGTTGGCGCTTGAACCTCGCTAAACTTTTAGTTTAATAGCGTTTAATGGTAAACGTTTATTAAACGTTTTAAGCTGGGTTCTCATGTATACGGAAACGGAAACGGCAACGGAAACGTCAAAGAGCCTTCAAGTATGAAATAGAAAGAATGTTTCCGCACGCCGTTTCCGTACACATGGAAACACTCTTTCTTTTTATTATATGAAGGATTTTTTATATTTTTTTGCTGTTTCCGTTTCCGTACACACGAGAACCCAGCTTAATAGCGTGCCGAATACAAATACCAATTATTCGCGCTTGAAAAAGAAAAAAAAAGTGAAAGTTGACAAATGTAATCGCAATGAAAAAATTATTATTTCGTAGTTGTACATGTATCAAGTTAACAAATAACGAGATTGAAGAAATGCAGTCATATACCATAAACTGCAACTTTTATTTATTTTTTGGGGTTTTGGGATATAGGGAATACACACACACACACACACAGAGTAGGCCTAATTAGGTTTTATTAAGTTCGAAATGACTTTTTTTTAATTACTTTTATTAATTATAGTTATGTGCCAGTAAAATCATTGAGTCTGGGGACGTATAAAATGTGGTCACTTTGAAATAGCCTTGCTCTCAAACACCGTAGATTTTGCGCCCGAATTCAGAGATATTGTCATCGATGTAATCGTCAACGGTAGGGTAAAATTGAATGAATACATCAAAGGAATGGGCGACGCCGAGTTCACGGTCTTTGAAGTTGCCGCTCAATGGAGTAGACACCGTCTTTGAAGTTGCCGCTCAATGGAGTAGACACCGTCTTTGAAGTTGCCGCTCAATGGAGTAGACACCGTCTTTGAAGAAAGAAAAAACGGGCGAATATGGGCGGACATAACGTGACCAAATAAGGTAAGCCTAATGGTAAATATCATTTGGGTAAAGAATTTGAGTTGATTAATCAATCTGTAATTAATCATGTGCATCTTCGACCCACACTTTAATAAGCTATAAATAATGTCTCATATCAATCAGTGACCAGCATTTCCAGCTTGTTATTTTCAACATTTCCTCTGAGCAGAGGACAATATAATTATGGCGCAATAAACACTTTCAAAACCTGTTAGAGGAAGATGCCGATCGCAGGAGCCTTTGATTGACATTGCACACAAACCTTATTGGTGTGAAAGTAGATCTCTCAAAGAAACACAGTGCAGCTCTCTCAGTGCTCTAAACTGCAACTGTCTTTCAAAGAACTATACTGGAACTGTCTCACAGAACCAAGTGCACAGCTCTCAAAGACCCAAAGTGAAACTCTCTCAAAGTACAAACAAGTAACTCTCAAAGTACAAACAAGTAATTCTCAAAGAACAAAAATGAAAGTTACCGAAGGAACTGAAATGCAGCTATCTCAATGAGCAAACGTGCCACTCTCTTTCTCTCTCCCCCTCTCTCTCTCTCTCTCTCTCTCGCTCTCTCTCTCTCTCTCTCTCTCGCTCGCTCTTTCTCTCTCTCTCTCTCCCTCTTTCTCTCGGAACCAGAGTGCCACATTCTCAAAAAACAAGATGCAGCTCTCTCAAAGAATCAAAGTGCAGCACTCTCACCCCCTCCTCTCTGTCTCTGTCTCTCTCTCTCGTCTCTCTCTCTCTCTCTCTCTCTCTCTCTCCCTCTGGTCTGCCTATCTGTCTCTCTCTCTCTCACTTTCTCTCAATGTCACAAAAACCAAAGTGCAACACTCAAAGAACCAAAGTGCAACTCTCTCAAAGAACCAAAGTGCAACTCTCTCAAAGAACCAAAGGGCAACTCTCTCGAAGAACTACAGCATAGTATTCAAGTATTCCAACAGACAATGAAATGAACTGCCCAACAGAACTGTACGCGCACCCCCCCCCCCCAAAAAAACACTAATCCCCGGGGTTCAAATTTCAAGTGCAAAGTGTTGAGAGAGAGAGGCAGAGGCAGATGGATGCGGTTTGGGGGGGGGGGGGGGGTAGGGTGAGTCGGGGTTTGAGAAAGGAGAGAAACAGAGACAAAGATTAAAAGACAGACAGAGGGACGGAGAGAGAGAGAGAGAGATAGAATGGAAGAGGTCTTGGAGAGAGAGAGAGAGAGAGAAAGATAAATAAAAGAAAGAGAAACTTAATCGTGTATCTCACGTCTTTTGTAAACAAAGGACATGTAATACTTTGTGTTCGAAGTGTGTGTAACAGCAAATGTAAATTTCAATACGTTATGATTGGAAGAGTTAGATGATCTGAACTGTTACCCTTTAAAAAACGAAACTATCACGAACTGTTGTAAAAAATAAACCCGGGATCCGTTGAACACCAAATACTAAAGTTTAATAACTCTTAGATGAAAACGTGATATCTCAGAACCTAATTACGCCTAGCGGGGAAGGTATACAAATTTGACCATATAACTGGATCTTGCACACCCTCACGCTCGCCTGGCTCTCCTATAGTTATACCCATTCTGACAGAACATCCACGAACCGGCTTGCCCCCCTAACTAGCCCGAGACTGATCTGGAACGTGCGGGATACACACCAAGAGCTCAATCACACAACAACACATTAATGGGTTATTTCAGGTCAAGGCCAACCTAGCGTAAACAAGTTTATCTCGCACACTGTGGTACAGTCTGAATTGTCCTACAATCAACAAAACAGGTCAGCAGGCCGCTAGACATTAAAGGGAAAAAAATTGACTACCGGCGGGGAGGGAGGACAAAGGTCGCCGAGTGCGGCGAACAACACGGGGGGGGGGGGGTGGGACGAAGGGGCTGAGACAATATCGATCGTCACCGCGAACAGCAAGACGCTACAGTGTGACTAAATAGTTCGTTTTAGGCTAGATAGTAAATCATTCATTTATATTACATTCGTTCGAATGGTATAGGAAATAAACGAAGTGAAATACTAAGTTAGAAGAATCATCATTCTTTGGTTTCGAGGGATAAATTCAGAACAGAACTAAAACGGCAAAGACGACAACAAGTGCCGCTGAAGCACTTTTAGATATATTTTTATTATGTCCAAAGAAAGCTAGCGAGGTTATACGATCAGCCAAGCGGGGCGATGTATGCGCTTGAACCTCGTTAAAGCTTTAGCGAGGTTACAACAGCCGTTTTCAGCGTTTTATAACCTCGTTAACTCTGGTTACGTAATAACTGTAGGGTTGTCGTCAAAATGCAGTACACGGTACAACTACTGGTCAAGAATGTAGGCGAGGCACCAAGTTACAGCTCCCAATAATGAAAACTATTAAAGATAATCAGTTTTTTCCTGCTCCTGCAAAAGTTTGATTTTTTGACTTGAAGAGGCTCCAACGGCCAACCGACGACATGTAAATAATAATTTTCTTTTAATTAGTGTAAACAGAAAATTTCATCACTCTCTTTTCGGTAACTTACACCTATCCTGAGTAGTATGTAAAAGTTGCATTGTCTGGCTCACCTCGATTTTTTTTTTTCGCTCGCTTCAATTGCTCAGAAAAAATTAACAAGATTATCCAGACATATAACTTTTATACACCACTATATTTTTTTTTCTAATAAAAATAGAAGATTTTAAAACTTGCAATACTTGTTTTGCTCAAAGGCCACTTTATCTATTTGATAAAGAAAGTGAAATTCTGGATGGTCATAAAGCAAAATGTAAAGAATGTATGAAAGTACAAAAACAAATGCATGATTATAATAAAGAAAAGTATAAGCAAGCATATCATACATTTTGTCATGACCAGAATTTTGTGAGTTTGTGGAACAGAGCTCACGGTGTGCAGTGTAGTGAGTAGTGTTAGTGTGATCGGACCCTTAGGGTAAAAAGTGGTATTTTGTAAGTTAGTGGAGTCACACCCTGAGGCGGTAGGTTGTGCTAGGAATGCACGGAGATGTGAGCTCATGGAGGACGCGTTTAGGGAGGGAAGCTCCACGGGGTTATTTCTGCTATAAAAGGGTTGGCCCGCCATGTTTTATCCAGAGACGGCTGTAGGCATTTGCGCAGTGAGGCGCTCTCGGCTCATTCTCCTGAGTCTGAAGTAGGAGACGAAGCATAGACAACAGTCGAAGACAAAAGAGCTGACGTCAAGAACTAGCTGTTCAACGCCTTTCCGTACCGGGCCAAGGGTACAAACCGTGTCATTTGGATGGTAAGGTCCAGCGATTAGCCAGTGAAGACAGGGCTACCCTGACAGAAGAAATCCACTGTCAGCCATAAGGACTAACTCCCCGAGTCCAGAGATCTCGTTCGACAGGACTGATAGATTAGACATCTAAGGAACCTTTACCCGAGTGTAGTGGATTAATGCAGTAGCTAAAGTGTTGTGATTAATAGAGTAGCAAGGAATGTGAGGAATTATTAAATATCCATGTCGAGTAGTTCGACATAAGTATTAGATAAGGCCTGTTTACACTGGTAGGTTTTAGGAATAGAAAAAAGGAATGGGGGACTGTATGGGAAGAACTCTCTTGGCTTTCCGGCTTTTGCTTTCCGATTTCTCGCTTCGAAACATGACCAAAACAAACGACGCGCATCGTTTCTCATTCAGAAAACGGACCAGTGTAAACAAACAGCGTTTCGAAAGATGAAATCGGAAAACAAAAGCGGGAAAGCCAGAGAGTTCACCCCGCACAGTCCCCCATTCCTTTTTTCTATTCCTAAAACCTACCAGTGTAAACAGGCCTTAAGGGGAATTGTGCTGTATAAGTTGGAAAGCTATAACGGCTACAAGTTCAGATGTATAACATATTTGCTTGAATGTATGTGTGGTTGCTGGTTATAAGTAGAAAAAGTGCTAGTTAGTTGATTGGAATTACACCCTGGATGCTATATGATTACTGGTATTTATTATGCAGTCAGAATTGTCATATTGCAATAATAAGGCCCCTCAGGCCTGACTAAATATATAACTTGTGTTACTTGATTATTTATGGTATGCCTGTGGAAGTGTGAGTTGGCCTCTTGAACAGTCGTGGGGCTATCCCCCCCATATCCCGACTCACCTCGTCTTGACACATTTATAATCCCTTTTCACTTCCGCGTTACGGTTGTTTGTGGGGAGCCGCATGGCTTTGAAAAGTACCGTGTAGGGCAAAAACCTCCACTTGCCTTAGTGATGGCATCTGAATATGTGCGCAGTCTAAGCAAAGATGCATTTTTATGCCAGAACCAGCATGTAACCGGTTTGTACAGTTGGGTGCCCAGCAAGAGGATGGCATCGTTCGACTGTTGTCCACCGCTTCCGCCCTACAAGTTGGGCACGCCGCCATTTGTTTGCAAATCACTTGATATGGAGGACGGCAGATGAAAAGGGTCCATTGAAAGAAATCCTGATTATCAGAAAAATTAATTTACAGACATTGTTGTGATTAGAGGATGTTTTGGTTAATTAATGATCTCAGACCATCCATCAAATCCCACTCTCTCCTTTCTTATGACTTGCGTAATTAAATTCTTCTTTCGGATAACAATAGAACTAGGACTGAAATATGCTCATAGATTAAAGGTGTGTTCTCATGTGTACGGAAACGGAAATGGAAACGAAAATGTTAAAATCCATCAAGTAGTAAAACAGAAAGGGTGTTTTCGTGTGTACAGAAACCGAAACGAAAACGACGTGCGGAAACGCCTAAAAAAAAAAATTCGCACTAGGTAGCAATTTTTAGCCGTTGCCGCAAAGCCGCAGGTCGGAACTTACGTATTTCCCGCTTTTTTTGTCGCGCTTTTTTCTCTGGTATAAACTGAAACGAACTCTCTGGGTCAACCACTGTGACAGAAACCGTATTGCCAAGAAGCCAAGACCATGGCACATATCAAACAGTGACATGGAGGTCCATTGAGCTTGTTAGACAAAATAAGACTTTTTTTGACGTGAGGAGGCGGCCAGATCACAAGGGCTCCGATTTACACAAATATATTTGGGAAAGTATAGCAAAGGCGATGAGGAGAGATTATATGATATTGAGTTTGTGCTTCATCATTCACTTCATTTATTTGACTTCACATCTGTACTAAAATGTTGTCTGTTTCGTAAAGCTGTAAAAAAAAAACTGCTGCTATGTGAACACAATGATTACCAGCTAAACTGATATGTTAATGTATGTAGTAATCATCATCAGTTGGTCACCTCACATACGACTGTTTTAACATCAACCCTGTTTGTATTTATATTTGGCTAAAAGTAGGTCTCTGTAGGATTGATTTTATCCATTTTTTTTACCCTCCACACCCACTCCGCAACCACGTACACCTTTTACAATCTTGACTTGAACCCACCACTTCCACCCCCCCCCCCTCCCACCACGTAGGAGCTGCCATTAGAATGGTAAATGTCCATAACGAGGCCTCGGTGTTCTAAAACTTAGTAGCATTTTTATGGACTAGATTTAGATAATTATGTACTATTGGACTGTTGTATAAGAAACCAGATCTATTATTTAATTTGATTTTCATAAAATCCAAATCTAATTTGCATTCTTCCGTCTTTATCCTTTTAAAGCAAAATCATTATGATAAATAAAAACTGCAAAAATCGCCATGCTATCCCGACACCTCCCCCGCCCCTACGTACAATTTTCATTTGCTGACACTCTCCCTCCCCTTTCCCCTCTACGTCAACTCTTTGGATCTCTATTCCAACATTCCTGAGTTGAGTATATGGAAATACATGTATACATAAATATGAAAAAAACATGTAGATATCTGTATCATAACATGATTTCTTTAAATGTGGAATCTCATGACTAGAGAAACAAAAGTGATACTTTCCTTTATTCTGGCCGTTTCCGTTTCCGTACACCATGGAAACACAAAATGTTATTTCCGCACGTCGTTTCCGCATATCATTTTCATGTCCGTTTCCGTTTCCGTACACATGAGAACACAGTTTTACACATCATTATGTGCACATTATGCAACCGGTGCGATTTAGTGCCGATAAGTTTCACTCACCTGTGTCGTCGTCAGGCTGGGGGGGTGGAAAGTCACGGAATCCCAAAAGTGATTTATCACTCAACCATTCAAACTGTCCTTCGCTAAAATGATCAGAAGCGCCGATCCAGATATACGTCACTGAAAATTGATAGGCCAAGCAAAGATTAAACTTTAATTAGATTTGCGTCCACTTTGCGAATGGTTTTAGTATAAATCACATTAAGAAGCACAATATCATCATTAAACAATCGTCGATGTCTGTATGTTTCCCATTAGCTTTTTGATAGCCAAACAGCTGTTCTTCCAGAAGAAGCATTTGGAAGAGGAACCATCTTTCAGCGCACTGTCTTTGCCCAAGATAGACAGGTACTTTTGAAAAGCGCTGGGTCCTCCCTGCCTAGAAAACAATGCACAGCATATTGAAGCATATAAAATAAGTAATAAGTCAGCATATTGTGACAAACGTTCGACCTGATGCAATGGGGAGTCGTTTTGTGTATTATCTGCCCCTGACGCGCGATCCCATTAGAGAGGCTTGGCCGCCATGGTGCAAGGTAGAACGGATTGTAAACAAACAGAACGATGGTGAACTATTGTGTTATTAAAATCAACACTTAGCAAGTGAGATTATATTATGTGTGTTTTATGTTGAATAACTTAGGGAAAAATATTGTTTCAGCATATGCATAGGTCGAATCCACATCGTTGAATTCTGTTTTAATTTTAATGTAATGTATGCTGTTTTTTAACTGGCTGAATGCTGTGTGGATGATAAAGCATAAGTTTAATTGACATCCTTCCATATCATGCAAAGTATACCATCTGTAACAATTTGTTAAAATTCACTGAATAGAGTGAATGTCACCAAAATAGTAAAATGTTAGTAAATATCGTTACTGCCCTTGTGCTGACGCAGCGAATGAATGTTGTCAAATAGAAAATTAAATGCAGGTTTCATTCACAGTACAAATGCATTGATATATATATATGATATAGATTATCATGTTAAGTGTGCCCACAGCTTAGAATTACATGTACTGATGTACAGCCTAAAGCAGAAGAGGATGCCCTTCACAATATCAGTTGCAGTACATGCGTAAATTTTGGAAATTTTCTTTTTCATTAAAACAAAACAAGCTTAGAGTTAAATTTCTGCCATCTCATATGTTCTTTTTGAAAGAATATCCATTTTTATGAATAAGATATGAAAATTTCACTATGGATACTACGATCTATTGTCAGGATCAGGCATGTGATCTAATCTGAGATCAGATGTTCATCTTCTGTTCAGTCTTATAAAAAAAACTATAAAAAACAAAGTTTATCAAAATCACTGGAATTTCAATAAAAACTGAAAAAATGTAAAATTGTGAAAAGGATTTTGTCTTTTTCTTTTTTACTGTACCGTTACATGTGAGATAAAATATTAAAATTCATAATCTGGCTCACAAAGTGAAACACATTATGATTAAGCAAGTGACATTCTAGAATTGTATTTGAAATCGAACAGACTGACGTGTAATTCTGAGTTGGTAAGTGCATGAGGGAAAAATCTAATGTACACAATACTGACCTGCATAATATATGATAAAAGAATCGTAAAACTGAATATTGTAATTCTCAGATGTAGCTTTCACTGACGAAGTATGTTTGTCATGTATATAAAACCATATTTAAACAAATGCATGAATGTTGTTTTATTTCATTTAACCAATGCAATGGAATTAACCTAGTGCAACTATGTAAAATTATGCGCAGCACCTTGTATTGGTTAAAACTTATCATAAATGTTGCTAAAGTACAGATGATTTGACTGTCACAATAAAAAACCTGTCAAACAATGCAGATTTAAAGTAATTTTCAAAAAATTCTTGAAGTAACAAAATCATTCTGTTAATGAGGTTATCATCCCTGGTGACCTGAATAATTTTGCCATCCACGAGAGAAAACACAACTAAATATCCTTTTTGTGTCCCGGTTCATGCCACCTGTCCTTGGATTTGATAGAAATGATTATGACACCTATCAAGGATTGTATTTCCATCTACACATCTTAATGGCACAGTAGAAGAAAAAACATTAGAATTTTTGCAGAAAAAGGGCATTTAACTTCTACAACTGACAAAATTCCATCTTTTTCAACTTGTCAAAATGAGAGAACGGTAGCTCGATGCCGATGCCATTGCAAACAAAAGGGGAAAGGAAACTGGAAGTTGTCAATGAAAAGCTTAACCCCTCTTTGGGGAAAACTGCGAATTTTTCATAAGCCGACAACGAATTCCCATTTGATATGCTGCATAAATCATTAGGCCAAAACATGTAGAGTTACCGGAATGCATGGTCTTCCGTAAGGGAGTAAATGTGACATTGTTTTCTTGCAAAACCCAATTTATTCACGAGGCCACCAATCGAAAAAAAAGTTCTGGAAGATACTAAGTTAACAAATAATAAACAATAAATACATAAATCAATAAATACCTCCGAGTCTTACACCAGGACCCCGTGCCTTCTGACACATGTATGTTATTATGCAGTTTATCACTGTTTTACTTAATTATTACTTTCTCGACAATTGGAATCATTTCTGTTATTATAAAAATAAATTTAAAAACCACCGAATTCTTTTTAAAAATGTATTTGTTTGGAAGCATAACTTGAAGTTTCTTCGTTTTGGACAGAGATGGCTTCGATCCTGTGACACCAACATGCCATTTGTAACAGTGTAACATTGACAGCAAATCTACTTTCACCTCTGAATAGTTGTCCAACTCTAAACTTAATTAATAATGTTGCAGTCTTAGAAAAGACGTTTTAATTTTCCAGGTGAATCTTACTTTGGCGTGCTTGAACTTCCTGTTTCAACCAATCGTTAAGTGAAGCATCTCTTGGCTCAACCAGAGTCCCGTCATATGCACGGCAGAAAGCCTGCATTGAGAAGATAAAATCTATCGCAAAATGTCGTTCTAGTCTCACTTAAATAAACAGCTTGGTTTAAAAGTGCATTGATTTAGTATCCATAAACAGAAAAACGTAAGGCTATGTCTTTAAAAAGAAATGAGATTTTACTTCTTAGCTTTCTGTTATAAATTTCCGCCTATGAGAGATTACGTTGGTTTCTACTGGAATTGTTTTCAGGACCTGATACAAAGAGGAAAATTCCTATCATATTTCCATGCCCCAACTGTGATTTAACTTTGAACTATTCTAACAATTTATAGTATCTACCGACCTGCCCATGGACCAGTAGTTCGATTTCATTAGGACAATTATCATAACTTCTCTTTTTGAATTTCCTCCTTTTCTTTACAGAGAAGTCGTTGTTCCTTATGAAGATATTGGCCCAGACAACCTACCAGTGCGTCCGCCCATGTTAGAAATCCTTGAGAAAAGCCGTAGCAGTATCCGCTGTGCAAAATCCAGCTACGTGGACACGAATGACCTCTTACTGAGGACGGATAGGGATTCTGATTTATATACGTTTATGCCAATATTTATTACATGTAAGTGTGTGTTTAAGAGAGAAAGGGAGAGGGGGGGGGGATAGTGGTATTTAGATATTCATATCTTTACAGATCGGAAAAACCGACATCATCTAATTCTCCAAACTAGCGTCTGTCACATTTGGTGCTATCATATGATCTTAGGCGTAAAGTCTGATATTGTCAGAAACGTCTTACAGAAAGCTGTGTATCACATAATACCACAGTAAACGACTGAGTGAAATTGGTATAAAAAATAAAAACGAGACCAATCACAACATCATTTTTTTTCTGACAAACAGTTCCCGCTCGACCAGTTGGAGATGAAAAATGTGCTAGATGTATGTATCTCTGAGAAGATTTGGAAAATATGATTTTATGTGTTTATGCTAATATTTATTATAGGTGTGTGAGTGAGAGAGGGTGGGGGTGGGGGCGGGGGGGGGGGGACCAAGAGAGAGAGAGAGAGTAACTGTTTCTTTCATTTTTTATATCAGATGGAGGAAGAGGAAGAATGATGAAGAAGATAATGTAAAGAGAAAATGACGACAATAGATAAAAGAGAAGAGAAGAAGACAAAGCTACAAAGAGAGCAAGAGAGAGATTGCGACAGCGAGACATGGAAATGAATTAATAGTACTAAAATATTTATATATCAAACATAATACTGATGCATTTAGATCTGTGAACTAGCAACGTCAGGTAATCTGATGGTCTAGACTTGGTACTATCAGAGTATGATTCTAATGGTCTAGTCTTGGTAACTGTCAGATTGTCTGATGGTCTAGACTTGGTACTATAAGATTATCTGGTGGTTAAAACTTGATATTGTCAGTTGTCTTGCAGAAAGCTGTGCACCACATGATACCACAGTAAACGACAGTGTGAAATCAGTATAAAATACACATATTATTGATGGTACTCACCAGCAAATACGAGACCACTCACAACCACTACAAGCACCTTCAACATTTTAGTATGCATCACTGTCTTTGGACAAACAGTTCCCAATCGACCAATTTGAGATGGAAAATTTTCTAGCTGTATCTAACTCTGAGATAATAAAGAGAAAGATAAACGGGTATAAAGGTGGGCTACAATCAAGGCCTACTAGATAGACAGGCCGTGCACCCGAGAAAAGTAGGTCAATTTGATAGGCTGGCCTAACCAGCCAGCCGTGCACTGAGAGATTACGCATTGTTAATTGTGATGGTCAGCAGGCCACAGCACCTCCCTCTAATAACGTAGAAGAACCTTTCTTTCCTTCGTTCTTTCTTTCGTTCTCTCTTTCTTTCTTTCTTTTTTTGTTTTTTCTTTAGTATTAACTTAGAATTCTAAGCAAACATGCGGAGTCATAGGCATATAGAATAGTCGGAATGGTGGGCATAATACAGAGACAGCGTACTAAAGAACAGGAACGGGGGGGGGGGGGGTTAGTATAATTAGTAGACGACATAGTGTTAGAACAGCAACCCGAATATTACTTTTAAAAGCGACGGTCAAAACAAATAATACTTTTCTAACAACAACCAAAACATCTGTATTAGTCTTTTTATAACGAATCACAATGTTTATCATTTTCAATACACAACCACCACAACGATGCACACTAACCTTTAAAATAGTTAGCTTGATTGGGATGATAATTTTGCTATTTTCCTTTGTTTCGGGCCATGCTCTGCTGCATTTTGCTGTGCGTACCTCTTCATGAATATGTTTGCAATACGGCGAAGGGCTGCCTTGGACACATTCATATAATCCAGATTAAAAGCTTTGCAGAAATTGCCATAAATGGAAACTATCCTGTTGCAGCAGTTGTGCTCTGTCGTGTTTACATAGAAACAATAACCAAGGAGAACGAAATTGTAAAACTTTTCACTTGGATACGATAATCCTGCGCGGTTCAAAGATTCCATGAAAGCCTCCGCGTGAGTATTGGCAGCTTCTCCTGCTAATTCTTTGTGTTTAGAGGCGACATAGCCAGCAATATAAAAAAGAGCCATTTTTTCATCTGGTGATATATTCTGCACCATATCACTCTCTGCCATGTCATCTAAGAGAAGAAACTCCCCATCTGTGAGTCCTTTGTCGCAGTGGTCACATTTATGGTTGCTGTCTTGAGTTGTGTAATCCAGTGGAGCGTGTTGAAGCATAAGCTTTGCCTTATCTATTGTATGGGTGCTGAGTACCTCCTGCACTGTAATATAAAAATTGCACCCTGCGGATCTTCGAAAGTGTGCAAAGTGCCTTTCTAAGTCATCTTGTTGAAAGAAACCTATGCACACATATGAGTGTCTGTAGGGTGACGGGGTAGACAAGAGATAACGACAGAGGTCGGTTACACACTTGCATGTCCATTCTAAGGCTTCGGAAGTGTCTTTGGTAAAACAGGCCAGTCTCACTCCAGTTGGTCGCATGGCAGCAGCTAAAGATGCCCAGTCTTGTAAAAGTTGAAAACCTTTCACGCCGTCCTCAGCTGAATTGATTGCGAGGCGATCGGGGTCTTTCAGGTGGATTTTCTAATTAGGTGTTTTGCAGTTTAATAGCTTCCACAGCTTAATAACCTGATCGATGAAAACTGCAGAGTCTTTCCAAGAATCATTGCTGTGTTCAGAGGTTTTTAAGGCTGAACTTGTTTCGTCCGAGAATACACTCAGTGCGAGCGATACTTTCTGCCTCTCAACACTTGTGGGATATACGCTTGCTTTTGTCAGCTTGGATAACTTTACAAGCGACTGTGCCTCCTTCCCAAACAGCTCCTTCAAGTCTGACCACCTGGCTAATTTAAACTCACCAGCTGATGACCCTAACACTGGAAACTTTAAAGTTTGGGTTTTATCAGTAATCCAGTTATTTCGGATGTTTTTCAAAATGTGCACAGGGTCGTACATCAAAAATAAAGGCTGTGACGGGTCGTTTAATGAATGAACAACCCATTTCGCTGTCGGGTTGAAGGGAGTAAACTTTTTTAAAAAAGCTTGGTTTAAACGATTATTAAATTATCATTTATAATTGCAAGCACCCTAGCACCACAGTTTTCCAAAGATGTTATTACATTTCGAACATTCTCAAACTGAAATTCTGCTGTAAGGGCACAGCATGGCAACAATTTGGCAACGAATTTTTGCGACCCGAACAGGCATTTGACCATAATACACAAGAGTGTCGTGGCTTTTTGTGTAAGCTCATCCACAGCATGGCCAAACATCACCCCTCCACTGTAAGTCAACGAAGCTTTTACATAAACCTCGTCAACTAGGATGATGCATCCTCTGCTTCTCTCCTCCTGCCCATTAAATATATTTTTGAAAAAAACACTGTCATCTGTGTTTTTTGCCGCACGTGTTATCTTTCGAAGCGTTGTTATTGAAGGTAGCTGGAGGTGTTGCCTTAGTTCGGAGTAGAGAGCGCGCGATCTCGCGTACCATGAAAAGGCAAGGCAAAGATCATCTGCACTATAGAGGCGAGAGTTTTTTGCTGCATTTAGTAGATTTATTTGCCGCTGAATAAATTCCTCTTTTTTGTCGTCAATAGAGGCGTCTTCAGGAATTGTCGTCACATATCGTTGCAAACGAGTCCTGTTCCCGGAAAGTATTCATTTCATCAATATCCATTGTTCTGCGATCACTCGTAGATTTTGTTGTTGGCCGAGGATTACTGGGACGGGGAGGTATGCAAGAAGGAGGCACATTTTCAAACAATGACGGTGATACGGCCGGCACAAGATACTTGCCACGCCGAATCAAATTAACGTTAGGGGGCCAGTGAAGGGCACATACACCCATATAGTCAGTCACACTTTCAAAAGAAAGTTTATTTGGTAAGCTAGAGATCCAGTTGCGGCGCTCATCTGTGCCTTTTGGAAACCCATACACGGTTACTTTTTGATCGTCCTTTTGCTGGCTGTCGTAGCCAGTCTTGCAGCCATATACGGAGCATTTCCGTCCCATATTTATTTTACTAGACCACTCACTACTCACTTGTTGCTTCGAGTCAAATCACAACTAACTCCTTTGTTTGTTGCTTGCTTCTAACACTCACAGTCACAGTCATTAAAACAACGAACTCTTTTACATTCCGTGAAATCCACACAGTCAGAATATCATATAAAATCCGCTATTTTATAACCTAGAAATAATTATGCACATAAATCATTTTAAAAGAAAGTATTCTCATTACCGACAACTAAGACCATTTCTAAATTTAATCAACGGTGCCACAGTAGACCAAGCACATTCGTGATTCGCGGTTCCCTTTACGATGACAAGCAGAAGCGAGATATTATGCACAACTTCGTCTTATGTTATTCTTGAAAAAAACAGTCACATTGAGCTTTTAATTGGTCTCGTTTTTATAATTGTCGGTAATCAGACTACTTACCAAAAATCAATAAAGTTATTTAAATCCACTAAAGCACAGGTTTTGCATAAACGGTTATGAGAGAAACATCAGACACTCGGACAATGCATCCATGCGCGTGCAGTTAACTACTGTATGTAAGTGCCGGTCAGCGGGTCAGTTACACGGCTGGCTGGTTAGGCCAGCCTACCAAATTGACCTACTTTTCTCGGGTGCACGGCCTGTCTATCTAGTAGGCCTTGGCTACAATACATCGATCCTGAGCCAATCATATTATGACATGACAGTGTTCAGCCCGAATATGGTATGGAATGTTCTGTCTCAACATTGAAGCAATATCTGGGTAGTCTGACGTCTAATGACTTTGATCACCACAGACTACAGATGTCATATAGGAATTGAATTCATAATCTTCAATTCGGCAATAGGAAACAGTGATGGTCCTTTACATACACATTCTGAAAATGATTCCCTAACACATCCCAACAGGTCCCAGTCATTGTTTATATAAAATATAAATAATATATAACAGTTCCCTCATGTGGTCACGACATTAGCAACTTACCAGATCTGAAACAGTCGAAACAGACTAACTGTATGCAGGAGAATCAATGTCTGCATATCCCAGTTCTCTCTATTTATAGGAAGAACTGGCATCTTTTTCCAATCATCTCAAATTGGTGTCATTTATGTTGCATTCATTGGCTAGCATTTATCCAATCAGACTGACCTGCTGCGTCTCCCGCTGGGTTGTACTATTTGATATTTTATGAAGTGCATGTTTGCTCAGTGGAGCCTACCAGTAATTTGGCAATTATGTATTCAGTTTATAAGTTGAAGATATTTGGAGCATATCATGGAATTCACTTTCTTCTCGCCGTTACAAACAATAACATGATATCTTCCTTAATGAGGTCGTTTTTAAAGTGCGCAATTCAGGCCTGAAATGCAAGACATGGTTATCAAAACGAATTATAGCAAGTGATAAAACTTACACCGAGAACTTACGACACATCCACAAAACCTAGAAATATGCAGTTTTCACTTACATATTTTTTTTAAATGTAACTTGCCGTGGAAGAATGAAATTATGGGTACATGTTCGTATTCTCTTCAGCGACAAAAAATTTCGAAGTTAAATCTTATAATCTTTTCTACACCGCATTTTATAGTTAAAATATCCCCAGATTTACTAGCCCGTGTTTTGTAAAAAAGAAAAAAGGAAAGTTTCCTACTACTAGTAGGGGGCCAAGCCGTCAGATGGTCGGGAACCTTGCACAAAAATATATACTCCTGATTTTGCTATAAATGTTGGGAGAGCCACTTGAGGCTACTGAAAATGCCGGATATAATGAGATAAAGGATGGCAACGCTAAGAAATTCATCAAAAACACCCCCTACATGACATTACAGATTAGCGCCCATTTCAGCCCAAATGACAGTAATTAAGTTGTACCCAGCCAAATATCAAAGAGATACCCATGCTTAATATTCATCAAATTAAAAAGAATCCAAATTCCTACCACATGAAAGTTATTCATACTGATTTGTGTTTATTACAGGAAATCTACTCGACAAAATTCAAAACTATACCCCTTATATCGCTAAACATTGCGGGTCCAATATTTAAAAAAATCTTATAAAATATACTAGATGGCTAAGGTTGAACTTTACTGCCTATTATCATAGACAAGTACCAATAGAAGTTTTGGAAAAACATAATGTAACAATTTGGTGATCAAATTAGTAATAATGGCAGTTACAGTAATACGTCTATTTGGAGGATCCGCTCTGAACTGCTTCACATAATATTGAGAAATGTTAGTAATAGTACGTTACGTCTGTTGTTGATGCTGAGATATGTATACAATATTGCTAGCAAGAGTTAGTTGTTTCATTACTTCAGTTCAAGCCAGGTTCATTCAAACTGAATTATATCGGAATGTGCTGTGGAAACAATAATTATGTTAGTGCTTGAGAAACAAGTCAAATTGACAAACCCCTCTGTACTGTCCAGTGCGATCTGCAGACAACGTCGAACAAACTATCAGTCTTAGCGTGGCCTAAGTATACCCTGTTTCGAAACTGGGTATATATTGAAAGTTTCCTGCTGGTTTTGAAAGAAAAAGGGGACAAGATGGTCTAGAGGCAAGGTGCTCGCCTCTCATGCCAAGGGTCCCGGGTTCTAAACCCGGGCAGTGCAGGCATGTTGGAAAGTGGATTTTTCTCATATTTTCAAGTCCCTGGTCCTATTGGGGGGTAGGATCGAGTAGTTCTTGGAAATTGGATTTTTCTCATATTTTCAAGTCCCTGGTCCTATTGGGGGGTAGGATCGAGTACCTAGTCTTCTCGGATAAGGACGAAAAAATTCGGAGGGCCCGTGTGCACGTTGCGCACGTTAAAGATACCTTGGCAGTTGGAAATCGTAAAGAGCAGGCCGAAAGGCCGCTGCCCGGGCAAAATTGAAATTAATAGATTAAAATGTATCCATATCATCCCCCCCCCCCCCCCGCCAGAACAAGAAATAATAAAAAACAAGTAAAGTGAGGTGTAAATGCCAAGGGCAGCGAACCTCCTAAAATAAAGACCTCAAATCAGGTTTTGAATGAAAAACAAATTTCGGTTCCAGATCCGATCGATGCCATATGTGAGAATTTGAGCGTTATTCAATGAATGACGAACTCCAAGATAGCCACCATTGAAAAGGTCCGGTGTCCTTCACATTACAATTGAGAGCAACTTCCAAAGTGTTGTTGTTGTTTTTTTTCAGTTGGAAATGATCGAGTTTGTAAAAACAAACAGAAACATATCAAAATAGACATACATATATTTGATGCCAATTGTTTAATCTTAATTCGAACAAAACCATTGTTGAATGGGTGAGGGGTGATGCAGATGCATATAGTCTCCAAAGACACCTACAAACTGATCACCACCGCATCAATAGATGTGTTACTGGGGTCATTAATGATATTCTTGTCATGCCATCACTGTTTCACCAATGCCCCATTACTTCAACCATAATAACTTCAGTGGGACGGTTCTCATTTTTAGGTGAGTCACATCCAATTCACTGATGAGGTAGGAAACTGGTTTTTAGTGGTCTTCAGCTGGATTCGTTTAAGCTCCTACATCCCTAACAGGATAGCTATAGAGGTTGTCTCCTTTCGTTTGCACAACCGAATTCAGGTAATACATTAGCTTGTTCTGCAGCTCGTTTTTGGTGCTCTCAACTGCATCTCCACAGACCATGCAGTCACAGTGGAGAGGGCTGAAGTTTGGAAATGAGCCACCAATGTGTCTGATACTGTTCACAGATGGTGAAAAGCTGAGCAGCTTTGGTGTGACTAACCTCTTGACTGCAATTTTCGTGCTGAAAAGATGCATTTTCCTCAAGAATGTCCCCGGCGCCCGATGATGCAGCGAAGCTATGAAGTGAAGTAGAATTCTATGATTTCTTCCTCTGTTTTATACGTGTTACGAACTCTTGGAAGACCAGAGAACAGTGCATTTTTAACTTGGTGAGAACTGTAGTATTTCCAATGATAGCAAAACGAGGAAACAGTGTCAAGCCCACTGAGGACATGGATTGCAAAGATGTTCAGCATGATGCCTTCGGGGATGCTGACAAACACTATTAACGGACATGACATTACTGGTTGGCAATAATACCTTTATGAAAGGCACAGAATTGACCAGGCTTCCATGCATTTCCACGTGCATGGTGTTAGCGAGATAATGGCAGTACGTCTGTGTCTTCTGAGTTGACTTTAATTTGTATAACTCTTTAATCCCATTTGGGATGATGTCCATCACTGATTTCCTGAATCATGACTGTGATATACCACAATAATACCAGCTTTCTCGTGATTGACACATGTGTGCTGAATTCCACCTCCCAGTTGTACTAGTTGTGAGTCTGGGCCTATGACCATGTGATGTGTACTCACTGAGTGCTACAGAGACCTCACCTGGCTGATAGTCATCCGTCTGGTTTGTTCTTCGTACGTAGCCATAGTGAGAACAAAGGGTCTGCTCGGGACGCGACGGCTCTTCGTAGTGTTAAACTAAAAAAAAAAAGACGATTTAGTCCTCTCGGGGGAGGGGGGGGGCATGGCAGCAGCACTTTCTACTTAGTTTGAAACACTGGTCGAAAACCACGTACAAAATACGTGCATTCTTATCACGAAGGATAAGTCCCTTCACCTCTGAAGTGATAAAGTCAGACACTTTGTTTGGGAAAACTGGTCGTGGCATGGGTCCACAGGCAGCAAGGATGTCTACATGTGTAACCCCATGGTGAAATTTTCAGTAGAAATCTTACACACTTTGTTTCAACACTGACTTGCTGGTAGATTGCATTTCCACCATTTCACCAGAGAGAGATAACCTCAGTGAATGAGTTGTAATGAGAACAAAGTCTCTTTAAGGCTAGAAAGGCATGCACAGTTGAATTCAGGATCAATATTCAGCTCAAGAGTGATAGTCATATCCCTGGCTCTACCGTGAATCACACAATAGTGTGTTCTCACAAGTTCAGATGACAACTCTCTTCTGCCCAATATCCTACACACTCTAATCAAAAATTTCATTTTTTTATTCTACCGAGGAAGGAAAAGTACAAAATCTTTCAAATATTTGCAGTTAAAAAAGTAAGAAGATAAGCAATGCATTTGAAGAAATTTGTTTTCTCCCTCTTGTAAATCTGTACCTTGCACTTATGCAGTTTCATATGTGGTTACATAACTTGGCCACCGATAGGTATATCAGTTTTCTGCTGAAGCCTTGGGAAAGGGGGGGGGGGCATTTATAGTCGTTTCAATGACAAGATCTGACCAAATGCTATGCCACACATCAACTTACGATGCACAGCATGTCTACTGGAAAGAAACCCCTAAACGAGGACAGCATAGAGCCCTGTACGAAGGGCAGATAATACAGTTTGCAGAGTACGTAGCTGTTATGATCTTGTGCGAAAAAATATAGCAGCATCCTCCCGATGCAATCAAATGAAAAGGCCAGTCATCTTCCCTTTCTCTCCACCCCTCTCCCCCCCCCCCTGCCTCTTTTCTGCCAGTACAATAACAGTCATGATGGACAGACACTGCGAAGCAGTTTGTACACGATTGCGTCGTTCGTTGACCTCCCAGTTTTCTGTTCACATTTCATGCATGTGTAGGATCCATCATCTTGCGAATTTTATTGAATTTGGTGGTGATTCCTGATCTCAAGAGGTCTTTGACGACTGATGTCATTGTACAGCTCGCTGTAGGTTGGTCAATTGTTGTACCGCCACCCTGTCAGCTGGAATCGTTCCTCATTCCCGTGATCGAACAGTATCGTGTGCAGGATCATCGATATTCGGCATCAATATTGTGACGTCACAGGATGGAACATTAAAGGATTGCTAGCGTTGCAGTACCGTCGGTGCCTAGTATCGGTGCTTACGAAGACATTGTTATTGATGATAGCGAAACAGTTTGGCCTCTCATAGAAAAATCTCGACTGGCATCATTTGGCATCAAATTGAACTGAGATCAGTAACTATCTGACAACCTAATTCGGCGATAAAATTTTCCATACGTCCAATCGCTAGGCTCAGATAGCCATACATAGAAGCCACACTCGAAGTGTATTGCATCAATTTGAGAATAATTTGGCATTTTGAGCCCAAAACTCGAAATATACCCCCCGCCCAGACTATACCCGGAGTTAAATTGGCCTAGCCCAGAATATACCCCCCAGTCCAGATTATACCCACTACTTTTTTTTTTTTTTAAACAAGTCAAGACCACAGTTTATTTCAGCCTGTTCTTTATCACTGTCATCAAATATCATATTAATACACACATGAACACATTCTTGACACCCGTAAATCATAATACAACTTAAAGGAAATAACAATAATAGTTTATTTCAGCCTTAGTTTAAATTGGTGTACATACATACATACATTCTTGACTCCTGTAAATCATGATACATTTTAAAGGAAACAAACATGCATTGAAATACATTGATATAAAAAAAGGGTTGAGTATCCATTCAAACTGATATGATTAGACTTTAGCATTGATTTCACTCATGTCTGTTGATATTATTATTATTATTATTATTATTACTATTTTGATTATTTTGATAATTGGTTGGCCATGAGTAAAACATGCATTGTATTTTTTGTGACAATGATGCAGGGAGAAAAGGCCGGAAAAGAACACACATAGAAAAAAAACAAAAACATAATAAGAACCCAACTGACAGATGGTGCAATTCCATCATCCAACAGACATTAAATACTTCACATAAAACTAAGTAGGCACTAAATTTTTTCACCTGATGAACTCCACCTGTCCAGATCCACTTGTAATATACAATAATAACTATAAGAACACCAAATCATCTTATTTACTCTTGAATATAAATAGAAATATCAATATCAAAATCATTATCTTGGAATAATACAAAGATATAAGAGGGAGTGTAAAAACGGCATTGTAGGCGGCCTACAAACCATTCTAGAATCTATAAGCAGCAAGATATGCGTATCAACTATATATAAAAAATGTGTTAAATCTTTCAACTATTCAAGTAGAACTGGACAGAAAGCTTTAGTGAAACAGCCTTGACAGTTGTGTAGACCGACATAGTAAGTCCACTGAGACAAATGTAGTGCATTGTAAAAAGTAATTAGATCTATAGCATGTTAAGGCAAAATTCGATGGATCGTGTTGCGTTGACAGTATTTCTTGTTAGTGAATAGTATTCTTTGGTAGCTTATTAATTGTAGAAAGATATACATTCCATGTACTTTATGGTTTAAGACACTGGATTAGTTTGCAATGTATTTGAAAGGTTGAACTTATGTGTTATAGTGAATAAGGGTAGGCTATGTCACTCGTGAGTGAAATTAAAAAATTAAAAAAAGACATTGTCCCTCTTTATATTCCTAAGCTTAACACATCCCTTGCCAAGGGATTTAATAACTGTGTATTTGCACACAAAAAATATTTAAAATGACTTCATTTCTATGAGCCCGTTAATTATTACATCCATTGCGACTAAGTGTATGTCAGTGCCAAACAAACAATACAGTGCAAATTTTACTCATGGGCAACCAACTACAAAAACAACTGCAACATGACAATGAACGTGAGTAAAATGAGGGTTAAAGTTGAATCATATCAGTTTGAATGGATATTCAACCCATAGTATATCAATACATATTAATGCATGTTTTTTTCCTCTGAATTCTATTATGATTTACGGAAGTCGAGAATATATATGTATCGTATGTATTACTATGACGCCCGAGACAGTGATAAAAAATGAATTAAAAACTATGATTGAAATAAACTGTGGTCTTTCCTTGTCTATATATAAATATATATAATCTGGCCTGCTACACTGGGGTTAAAGTGGCTTAGTCTATTTTGTACCCCAGGTATTTTCTGGGTTAGGCCAGTTTATACCCGGCCTATACTTGGCTAGGCCAAACTATATTCCACCAGACAAGATGATGCCCAAAATATTCAAGGATACAACATTAAGTTTTTAAAATTTTATTTCACCCTCAAGTGACATGCCTTTATTCACTATAACATATAATTGCAATCCTTCAAATGCCCTGCAAACTAATCCATTATGTATATCTTTCTACAAATAAGCTATCAAAGAATTTATTAACAAGAAATGTTAACGCAATAATTATGATCTATCAAATTTTTGCCGTAGCATACAGTAATTATTTTTATGTTATTCCAAGATGATGATGAAAATGATTCTGATATTGATATTTCTCTTTATTTTCAAGAGTAAATATGATGATTTGGTGTCCTTATTGTTATTATTGTATATTACTGGTTAGCATTCTGTAATGTTTCAAGTGGATCTGGACAGGTTAAGTTCATCATGTGAAAAAATATTAGTACGCATTTAATTTTATGTGAAGTATTTAATTTCTGCTGGATGATGGATTGCACCATTTCTCAGTTTGGCTTTTAAAATGTTGTTGTTTTTTTCTCTGTGTGTTATTTCCCGGCCTTTTCTCCCTGCATCAGTGTAACTTTGTATGTAGATCTAATTGTTCTGACATATCAAGCACATTTCTGATTTTCAAAAATTAAAATAAAATTCACATGACTTTACACTTATGAGTCTTATAATTATTTCATACCTTGCCACTAACTATATGTCAGTGGTGCCAAACAAAAAAATACAATATAATGTTTAACACATGGACAACTAATTATTAAAAAAAGAAAAGCAATAATAATATCAACGGACACCAGTAAAATTAGTGTTCAAGACAAATCATATCAATTTCAATGGAGTTTAAATCCTTTTGTATATCAATGCTTTTTAGTGCTTGTTTATTTCCTCTTAAATGTGTCATAATTTACAAGAGTTAAGAATGTATGCTTCAATATGATATCTGATGACAGTGATAATGAAAAATTTAAACTGAAGTTGAAATAATCTGTGTTATTGACTTGCTTTTAAAAAAAAACGTAGGGGGTATAATCTGGACTGGGGGAGGGGGGGTATATTCTGGCCTAGCCCAAAGTATACCCCGGGGTATATTCTGGGCTAGGCCAGTTTAACCCCGGGTATAGTCTGGCGGGGGTATAATCTGGCCTGCTACACCGGGTCAGTCCTAGCAAGATTAACACCTGCTAGGTGTAGCCTATGTCTCTGGACTAACCGTGACACAAGAGCTCTGGCAATCCGAGAACAGTGTGTCCCCTTGTTGGACTCGGTGGCCGGGTGGGGAACCCCACAGAAGAAAAATTACTCAAAATCTCATGAAAATTAATTCAACTTCAGACCTTTTCCCCAAAATCGCGACTTGAACAGACGAAGGCAATGGGACCGAGTGGATCCACCGGCCCTCGCAATTGACCGGTCCCGCTGCTGAGATTAGGTATCTGTGAAACATGACAGGCCTGGTCACCTTTCTTGGTGATCAATAGCAAAGACCCTGGCGTAAAATTTTCAAGGCTGCGCGTCTTTGTTACTCACAAAACGCTGCAAAGCAACGCCAAAGAACCGAAATCGGTTAATCGCATGAAAAGTGGCGAACTGCTAGTGGAGTGCAAAAAGAGATAGCACTCACTCAACTTGCTGAAATTGACGTCATTCGACGGTGTGCCGGTCACCGTTCAGCCCCAAAAGAACCCTGAACAGCTCACGAGGGTAATTCGCACAGGTGAATGGGTGTAGAAAGTGAGGCAGACATTGTAGACAACGTAGGAGTCTTGAAGCCCAGCGCATCAAAATTCGCCAGGAAGATCAGCTGATTGAAACCAGCTCCATCATCCTGACTGTCACAAATCCCAGACTGGGAGATGTAATAAGTTATGACAGGACAACAATCACGAACAAACAAGTTAAGACTTAACAGAACAATCCATCAGACTCACACATTTATTAAACATAATTATACAGATAATAGCGCAATTACATACATTATATTATTGAAATCAACTGCCGTACAACGGCCTTATTCTCACACACACGCTTCCTCGGATCCACAATCCGGTAGTTACTCCTAAAGGCACTTCGGCCTCAGCCTCTCCCCTCAGGGTCTTAATAGCACATTAATAATTCACTGGCACCGCAGTCTCTCAATATCACCTTCCTATTTTCATACACCTTAGCACTCCCCTAGCACCTCAGCAGGGCAATAACACATTATCATTTCAATAGCCCCTCAACATGGCAATAGTACATTATTAGTTCCTAGCCCATCAACATGGCAATAGTACATTATCACATTCACGCTCATATCTACGTCCCTGTCCGTGGCCTGACTGCCACGACTTTATGTGCCTCTACTGTCCTGCACTGACAGCCTCACTTCTGGCTTATGTGTGGCCTCCGGCCCTATGCTGGCCTATCACGGTAGGCGGCGCTCTTTGGCCCGACCTCGGCACCTACAAGAATAACATTACATTGGTATAATGCCATACCATTTCTATTCACTCCACCTCTCCTTACAACCCATGAAGCGTACACACAATAGTTCACATTTCACTCACCACACATCTTACGGTAACACACCTCCATCGGAGTACACACTACTCACTCGCGCTACAAATCCATGAACTCACTTTCATCTATCGCTCATGGCGCACATTGCTATATCCAATATCAAGGACTTCCACATTCCTCACATATACTTATTTACATCATGGTAATAGACGAATATAATATAATACATCAATCATAATTATCAATCAACGTTCTACCTACCAGTCATCACTGGAAAAACTCTCTCACTGGTCTCTCGACTGCTCCCCTTATGTCCGCCCGCTGGGCTCTTACTAGCGTCCGTTCCGTAGGACCTTCTAACTTGCAGTGATAGTAATACAGCGCTTTCGCCTCATTCAGACCCCCCACCACTCATAACATATGCATGCTTTTCTTCCTTGTCTTCGTGCGTTAATTTTACTCTCTTCCTTTCACGTCTTTCCCCACCTGTCTGCCGTGAGCCCTTCTTACTCTACACCCGCTCTGTAGCAATCCCCTTAATTGCACTCACTCCACTCGTGACACTGACCTTGATACGATAGAGCCACTAACGTCAAGGTGGCTTTCCTGCAAGTACCAGTGTCGCCATACAGTCCAAATCCAATGCGATGCTTCAACTGTCAGCGTTATGGGCGCGGCATGTCAAACTGCAAATGACCAGCAGTTTGTGCTCGCTGCGGCCGCAAAGAACATATTGATGACAAGGCTTGCACAGCCAAGCCGAAATGTCCAAATTGACAAGAGATGCCCGAAGTTGGTGGAAGAGAAAGCCATTCAAAGGTACAGAGTGGAAAACGGAGGTATCTTTACGCAGGCGAGGAACGCAGTCATTGCCATGCAACCAGAGCACTGCCAGTGGCTTTTTGCTTAACTGCTTTGAGACCTTCAGCTGAGAAAATCTCGGCAACACAAAGATCCACCAGAGCACAGCAATGCAGCAGCAGAAGCGCCAAGACAGCAAGTTTCACTGCCAACGCTGCAGTAACAACGACAAAAACGGACCAGCAGAAACAATATAACAAAAGCCAGGAATTGTTCCTCAGCAGCAGGAACTTCAAACAAGTTTGGACCCTTGGCAAATCTGGAGAACGAGGATGCATCCATGGAAGTCACATAGCATTTTTTGAAGTCATAATCAAGTCAGCATTTATTAGACAGGAGTAATGCATACATAATATATTATGAAAAAAAATGCAAACAAACTAGCAAATGGTCCAGTAATTGTTTAATAAAAAATTACATAATATTTTCATATAACATTTTATTCATTGAATAACGACATTGGCAACTTACCAGGTCTGACACAGACGAAATAGACCGACTGTATGCGGGAGAACCAACTCTCACAATCTAGTTCTACCTATCATTATGAGAACACTTCCTGTTGTCAACATCTCAGAATGATATGATTAATTTTGTCTTCAATGGCTAGCGTTTATCCAATCAGACCAAGCGACTCTGATTCCATTGAGTGACGCTATTCACTATTCTATGACCTTCATTTTTGTATAGCCAAGCATAAAAACGTATTCAGATTGTAGGTTGTTGAAAGCTTTTGGAGCACGTCATGGAATTTATAGTATTGGAGCCAACGTGCTTTATCTTTTCAAGTAAGCGTTGAACCGTGCACTAAGAAAAATATATTCTTGTTTGTTGTATTTTTATTGAAAGTGATCCCCTGGGCGTAAGAAACTGCCGGATATATTTGGCTAAAGGGTGGCATTACGTATGTAGGCGCGATTTTGTCCCCATGTTTATTTAGATAATATAGCTAACTTTTAACGGGGGTGGGGTAAGAAAATATTCACTTCTTTCTTGGTTTCCTACCAAAAAGCTTTGATACTCTACGCACTTACTCTCAAATAGACAGACCAGGAATTGAAAGCTTCAAATGTATTATTTGTTCATTGAAACACTGATCGAAAACCACATACAGAATACGTGCATTCTCATCACGAAGGATAAGTCCCTCCACCACTGAAGTGATAAAGTCAGACAGTCTCTTTGGGGAAACTGGTCGTGGCATAGGTCCACAGGCAGCAAGGATGTCTGCATCTGAAACCCCATGGTGAAATTTTCAGTAGAAATCTTACACACTTTGTTTCAACACCAGCTTGCTGGTAGATTGCATTTCCACCATTTCACCAAAAGAGATGACGACAGTGAGTGAGTTGTAATGAGAACAAAGTCTCTATTAAGCTAGAAACGCGTGCACAGTTGAATTCAGGTTCAATATATTTTAGCTCACGAGTGGATGTCACAAATCCCAGACTGGGAGATGTAATAAGTTATGACAGGACAACAATCACGAACAAACAAGTTAAGACTTAACAGAACAATCCATCAGACTCACACATTTATTAAACATAATTATACAGATAATAGCGCAATTACATACATTATATTATTGAAATCAACTGCCGTACAACGGCCTTATTCTCACACACACGCTTCCTCGGATCCACAATCCGGTAGTTACTCCTAAAGGCACTTCGGCCTCAGCCTCTCCCCTCAGGGTCTTAATAGCACATTAATAATTCACTGCCACCGCAGTCTCTCAATATCACCTTCCTATTGTCCTACACCTCGGCATTCCCCTAGCACCTCAGCAGGGCAATAACACATTATCATTTCAATAGACATTATCATTTCAATAGTACATTCTCCCCTCAACATGGCAATAGTGCATTATCACATTCACGCTCATATCTACGTCCCTGTCCGTGGCCTGACTGCCACGACTTTATGTGCCTCTACTGTCCTGCACTGACAGCCTCACTTCTGGCCTATGTGTGGCCTCCGGCCACCTCGAGGTGGCTCTGCGGCCCGTCCTCGACACCTACAAGAATAACATTACATTGGTATAATACCCTACCATTTCTATTCACTCCACCTCTCCTTACAACCCATGAAACGTACACACACTAGTTCACCTTTCACTCACCACACATCTTACGGTAACACACCTCCATCGGAGTACACACTACTCACTCGCGCTACAAATCCATGAACTCACTTTCATCTATCGCTCATGGCGCACATTGCTATATCCAATATCAAGGACTTCCACATTCCTCACATATACTTATTTACATCATGGTAATAGACGAATATAATATAATACATCAATCATAATAATCAATCAACATTCTACGTACCAGTCATCACTGGAAAACTTCTCTCACTAGTCTTCTCGACTGCTCCCCTTATGTCCGCCCGATGGGCTCTTATTCACAGGTCCGTTCCGTAGGACCTTCTAACTTGCAGTGATAGTAATACAGCGCTTTCGCCTCATTCAGACCCCCCCCCCCACTACTCACAACAGCACGCTTAACTTACTTGTCTACCGTGAGCCTTTCTTACTCTACACCCGCTCTGTAGCAATCCCCTTAATTGCACTCACTCCACTCGTGACATCATCCCCCACCCCAAAAAAATTAATGCAATTAATTTCAATCGCATCAAGATGACTGTCAACGAGTGAGCGTGAGCAATACCTGCACTAAAAAAACTGACCTAGCAGTTCCCCTAATATATAGAATACCGAAATCAGGGGGAAATATGGGGATCAATATGGCCTGCAATATGCCTATATGTGTCACATCATAAATAGCTAACTAATCACAATACTTAATACAGAATCAAAAACCACTCAACCTATCAACCATTCTTCATATCATATTTATAATGTCAATATTTTAAAGTCGACTCATTCACACAGATCCTGTCAATGTTCCTGTCCTCCGATGTATAAGCTCCTGAAATCTTCCCCTAGGCTTGACTAAGGTAGTCGGCGATATGATTGCTGGTTCCTGGAATTGGTTGAATAACGAAGGTATACGGCTGCAAAGCCAATGCCCATCTAGACAAGCGTGGGCTGGACGAACGATTCTTCGACAAAAATGTCAGTGGCTTGTGGTCTGTCTGGATACAAAATTCTCGTCCCATGAGATAACGTCCTAATTTCTGGACGGACCACACAATGGCAAGACACTCACGCTCTATCACAGAATACTTTCTTTCTCTCTGCAATAACTTCCTACTGACATAACATACAGGATGGAGACATTCGTTCTTCTCCTGTAGAAGACAAGCGCCGACACCAGAGTCCGACGCATCCGTTCTGAGGATAAAATTAGATCGAAAATCGGGTAATATCAGAATGGGTGACGATGATAATGCTGTCACCAAATTATCAAATGCTGTCTGACATTCAGACGTCCACTGGACCTTATCGGGTTGTCCCTTCTTAGTAAGGTCAGTAAGAGAAGATGACAAGGAGGAAAAATTTGGAATGAACTTTCTGTAATAATTTAAAATTCCCACTAAGCTTCTGACTTGTTTCTTTGTTTTAGGGATTTGCAACCCTACTAACTTGTCAATTTTTGTTACTTCAGGTCTCTGAACACCTCTACCCACGATATGTCCTAAGAATATTATCTCTGGACATGCCAAATCCATGTTTGCGGGTTTAACAGTTAACCCAAAATGACGTAATCGTTGAAAAATTACTGTCAGTGTCTGAATATGCTCAGACCATGTCGACGTATGGCATGCTATATCGTCAAAGAATGACACGACATTAGGTATGTCCTTCAACACTAGTACGAGAATACAGATACTCTGGTCTCTCATGAAACCTCTGCAGCATATCAACGTGGAAAACCTTTACTGATCCATCAATGTGGATAGCGTAACCTACCTTCGAAACAACTTGCTCAATAACATAAGGACCTTTCCATGTCATCAATAACTTATTATGGTCCGTAGGTAACAACAATAGGACCTTGTCTCCTGGCTTAAAAATTCTCAGTTTGGAACCTCTATCTTTATAGTCTTTTGCTCTTTTCGAAGCGATACCAGAAGCTTCTTCTGCTATAGTGCGCGCTGAAGATAATCTTTCTCTTAAATCAACAAGGTCTATCGAAACCTTTTTAAACGGTTCCGAAACCGTGGGGATCTTTTGAAGAGGAGCCTGGGGTGTACGACCCTTATGCGTCGTCTTTTGGCACGCACTGCACATCTTACAATATAACCGTACATCTCTGTATACTGACGGACAATAAAAAATTTTCAGAACTCTTTGCTTGGTTCTAGCTATCCCCATATGACCCGCTAATGGGACATCATGTGCCAAATGCAATACTGTTGCGATCAGCAACGCTGGCACAACGACCTGCTTTAAAATGGAGGACACCGTTACATACTTACGGAACAGAATGCCCGCCTGAACAATAAAGGAGGACGACCCGTTCTTATATCTCCTCGTTTTCTCGGTTCGCGCTTCCCCAAAACATGGGTTTAATGATGGATCCTCCCTTTGTAATCTCGCCAAGCGCTCTGGCGTGATATCTAGGTTGACCGCTGGCGTCGCCAAAGGTCTAATCTTATCTTTATCAGCTACCCGTCGACGTGTTTCGACCGCGGCGCAAAAGTCAATACCTTTTGATTGCGACCATGCTTGCACGTTCTCATCGGAAGGGGAAACTACCCGTGATACATTCCCAATGATGAGCTGGGCGCCTGGAAAACAACCAACGACTGCTTCGACTTCCCCGCTAAGGAAAGGTGTATCTATCATTATTCTTGCCATGGGCAATTTCTCAATGGCCCCCGAAAATTGGATGCACGGGACAGTCTCACCTGTAAGCTGTGAATCCCGAATGCAGTCTCTATGCACTCCCACAACGGTAGATCCTGTATCTCGTAAAACCGAGACCGGTTCGTCCCCAACAAACCCCGGATAAACCCTAAGACCACCTCCTGTATGACATGAATTTATAACGGGGATCTTTCTCCCACAAGGTAAAACACCGGAAGATAATAACTTCTCACAACTGGGACACTTAGAATACTGTCCGCCTCCGTTGTCCGATGTAACACACGCAGCCGCATGATGAAATTTATTTGGGGAACATGGACTGGAGCTACTGTCCACGTTCGCCGCTATCCTACCTGCAGGGCAATTCACGCTGATGTGATCTGCTCTACCGCAGTTCCAACACTTCGCGGCCCTACACTCGCGTGAAAAGTGACCCACGCGTCCGCAAGTCCAACACTCCGCTCCCTGTGCTGCACTAGGCCTGGGTCCCCGTGACCCATCGCGACCGGAACTAGAGTCCCTATGCCGTCGGTCATCGGCAAAGGTCACAAATCGCCCCCGGCCATTACCGCGACCTAGCCCTCCTGCTCGGTCAAACTTACCGGATCCATATGCCGGTGATTGGTGATAGCCCCTACGCTTGCCCGCTATAGGCACCACGCTGACGCGACCTGTCCCTAAGTCCTGCCGGCGACCCCTCGACAACGGCGACGTACCCAGCATCTTGGACGTACGCCCTGGCGACTGGTTTGGACGGATGTGCCGTACGGTATGCTTCCGCCAACTTAGACGCCTCCTGCACCGTCGCGGGTTCGTTCTCTTTCAGGAAAGCCACCAGATCTTTGTGGCACGACGCGTACAGCTGGTCACGGATCATTAAGTCTTTCAGTTTAGCAAAATCCGCGCCCACATGCGCCAAGTCTACCCAGTTCGCGAAATACTCCGTTAGTCTCGCGACGAAGGCAGCAAAGTCCTCCCTGGTATCTGCACGTGCCCGCCTAAACTGCTCCCGGAAATATTCCTCGGTACGCGCAAATCGGCGAAGCAGCAAAGCCTTCAGCTTATCGTAATCTTGCACGTCTTCGCGCTGTAGCTCCTTAAAGTAGGTTAACGCTCGCCCCTGCAATAGAGACGCCAGGTACGTGGCCCATAATTCCTTATTTTCCCCCCATTGCAATTGTGCGTTCAGTTCGAACCTGTAAAGGAAGGCGTCTATGTCGTCCTTCCGGTCGTCGAACGTAGGGAGCTTAATCCTAACGCCACCTTTATTGTGTACCTGCCGCTCAACTGTTTCCGTTGGCTTATTCTTTTTACTTTCTAATTCCGCAATCTTTACCTGCGCCTCTATCTCCTTTAACTTCAAGTCCCTCTCCTGAGCCTGTCTCTCCTGTTGCTGATGCAACTCCTTTAACTTAAACTCCCTTTCCTTAGCCTCTCTTTCCTGTTGCTTAAACTCCCTTTCTTCTTCTCTCTGTCGCTCTTGAGCCTCTTTTTCTGTCTGCCGCTCTCTATCCTTAGCACGCTCATCGCGCAAATCCGCCTGCTGTTCTTTAATCCAGCCGCGTAGCTCCTCTCCCTCCAGGCCAAGTTCCTTACCCAACTTCATTAGTTGTTGGAGTTCCGCCATTTCACCGATTTATGGTTATGGTATCTATTATCAGACGACCAACCTGTCGGTATGATCACTAACGATACGACCAGAGACCTGAGATCACACCGGATATAACAATACCCAGTTGTCTCAAATACAATTCAGAAATTTACCTTTACAGCACAACTAATTCTATATCTATAAAATGTATAGCACTATTAATTATAAAAGAAAATTGAAACGACAAGAATAAGGAAATACAGTAGAAGGACCACAAGTACGTCAAGGACAACGAACCAGACTAGGACAAAGACCTAAAAAAGAAAATATTGTGGAAAAAAATGCAACCTAACTACGCCGATTACACTACACGGTAGAAACAAGAACAGAGTCTGAAAAAAAAGAACGTATCTACAGATAGGGAAGAGAGGGACAAGAGAAACGTCTTCCTAAAACAACGAGGAAGATAGAACGCTACAATCTAAACAAAAATACAGGTCCCTACAGAACTGTTCACTGTGATGAACGAAGTTCCAAATTTAGCCCACCTCCCGAAGAGGATAAACTACGCTCACCACAGCAAACCCGCGCCACCGCCCGTACAATCAATTACAACGAAAACAGCAAAAACAGAGAAAAAGACAGATTAAAGGAACAGCCCACAATCCAGGGCACAAAAATTTTGACTTTTACTTAACTTTCAATGAGCGTTTTATTTAACTTGACGTATGAGGGAGCTCTGGCTGCTTGTCTTCTCTACAGGCTGGCACACACACTCTGCAGAAATTTAAGTACACATTAATACATATTCATCAAAATACATGCATCAATACATATTCATAAATATACATAAATCATACCATCATGAAATTTCCATTCATCCCACGAACAAGGACAACAGCACGAATTCCTAGCACAACAGAAAAACAACTAGATATAATGAATACACAATGTCAAAATGACCACAGGTAAACAGGACGAGCCCCCAGTGTCACAAATCCCAGACTGGGAGATGTAATAAGTTATGACAGGACAACAATCACGAACAAACAAGTTAAGACTTAACAGAACAATCCATCAGACTCACACATTTATTAAACATAATTATACAGATAATAGCGCAATTACATACATTATATTATTGAAATCAACTGCCGTACAACGGCCTTATTCTCACACACACGCTTCCTCGGATCCACAATCCGGTAGTTACTCCTAAAGGCACTTCGGCCTCAGCCTCTCCCCTCAGGGTCTTAATAGCACATTAATAATTCACTGGCACCGCAGTCTCTCAATATCACCTTCCTATTGTCCTACACCTCGGCATTCCCCTAGCACCTCAGCAGGGCAATAACACATTATCATTTCAATAGACATTATCATTTCAATAGTACATTCTCCCCTCAACATGGCAATAGTGCATTATCACATTCACGCTCATATCTACGTCCCTGTCCGTGGCCTGACTGCCACGACTTTATGTGCCTCTACTGTCCT
This sequence comes from Onchidella celtica, assembly GCA_963931925.1. Taxonomy (NCBI): domain Eukaryota; kingdom Metazoa; phylum Mollusca; class Gastropoda; order Systellommatophora; family Onchidiidae; genus Onchidella; species Onchidella celtica. The sequence continues at coordinate 60,248,244 of OZ007570.1, read as the reverse complement.
GCACTGACAGCCTCACTTCTGGCCTATGTGTGGCCTCCGGCCCTATGCTGGCCTATCCCCTGTGCTCATCGAGGTGGCTCTGCGGCCCGTCCTCGACACCTACAAGAATAACATTACATTGGTATAATACCCTACCATTTCTATTCACTCCACCTCTCCTTACAACCCATGAAACGTACACACACTAGTTCACCTTTCACTCACCACACATCTTACGGTAACACACCTCCATCGGAGTACACACTACTCACTCGCGCTACAAATCCATGAACTCACTTTCATCTATCGCTCATGGCGCACATTGCTATATCCAATATCAAGGACTTCCACATTCCTCACATATACTTATTTACATCATGGTAATAGACGAATATAATATAATACATCAATCATAATAATCAATCAACATTCTACGTACCAGTCATCACTGGAAAACTTCTCTCACTAGTCTTCTCGTCTGCTCCCCTTATGTCCGCCCGATGGGCTCTTATTCACAGGTCCGTTCCGTAGGACCTTCTAACTTGCAGTGATAGTAATACAGCGCTTTCGCCTCATTCAGACCCCCCCCCCCACTACTCACAACAGCACGCTTAACTTACTTGTCTACCGCGAGCCTTTCTTACTCTACACCCGCTCTGTAGCAATCCCCTTAATTGCACTCACTCCACTCGTGACAGTGGAAGCTATATCCCTGGCCCTACCGTGAATCGCACAACGATATATTCTCATAACTTCAGATGACAACTTTCTTTTGCCCAATATTCTACACACTCTATGCAAAAAATTCATTTTTTTTCTACCGATGAAGGAAAAGTAAAATCTTTGAAATATTTACAGCTAAAAATGTAAGAAGATAAGCAATGCATATAAAGAAAATTATTTTTTCCCTCTTGTAAATCTGTCCCTTGCACTTATGCAGTTTTATATGTGGTGAAATAACTTGGCCACCGATAGCTTTATCAGTTTTCTGCTGAAGCCTTGGAAAAATTAGGGGGGGGGGGGCCTTTAGGTTGTTTCAAACCAACTTACGATGCACAGCATGTCTACTGGAAAGATACCTCTTAACGAGGACAGGATGAAGACTTGTACGAAAGGCAGGTAACACACCCTGCAGTGTACGTAGCTGTTATGATCTTCTGCGAAAAAATATGGCAGTATCCTCCCGATGCAATCAAATGAAAAGGCCAGTCATCTTCCCTTTCTTCCCCCCCCCCCCCTCTTTTCTGCCAATACAAAAACAGTCATGATGGACAGTCAATGCATGCGAAGCAGTTTGTTCACGATTGCGTCGTTCGTTGACTTCCCAGTTTTCTGTTCACGCATGCCTAGGGTCCACCATATTGCGAATTTAGTGAATTTGGTGGTGAACCCTGATCTCAAGAGGTCTTTGGCTGGGTACAACTTTATCACTGTCATTTGGGTTGAAAAGAGCGCTAATCTGTAATGTTACATAGGGGGTGTTTTTGAGGACTTTCTTAACGTTGCCACCCTATATCTCATTATATCCGGTATTTTCAGTAGCCAAAAGTGGTTCTCCTAACATCTGTAGTAAAATAAGGAGTATATATTTTTGTGCAAGGTTCCCAGCCATCTGACGGCTTCGCCCTCTTACTATTACTTTCTTCTGGCCATTACGACGGGAACATGATGGATACACTGGGTTTTGACAACGGTGATTTTTTTTAATGTCTTAGGCCAGTGGTTCTCAACCCTTTCAGGCAATCGCCCCCTTGAGCCTCAAATTCAGTGAAGCATCTCTTGGCTCAACCAGAGTCCCTCCATATGCATGACAGAAAGCCTGCATTTGGGATACAAAAATATCCTAAAGTGTCGTTTCATTCCGATAAATTGTTTGGACTGAAACAGCTTTGATTTAGTGGCTATTAAAAACAAAACAAAACAACTATGTATTTAAAAAGAAATGAAGTTGTATTTCTTAACTCTTTGTTGTCTATTCCCATCTCTGAGAGATTGTGCAGATTGTGTATTATTGGAATCTACTCAGGAATATGATGCAAAATGCAAAGTTCTTATCATATTCCACGCCGTTACTGTGATTTCATTTTCCACCATTCTAACAATTCATAGTTTCTTCTGACATGCTTTTGGATTGGTGGTTTGGTTTCATAGTAACAATTACTCCGTCATTTCTTGTTTGGTTTATTCCTCCTTTTCTTTCACAGACAGGTTATTTTTCCCTTTTAATATTTGCCAACAATGTACACAAACAACCCTACCAACTCGTCAGACGACATTAAAGATCCTTGCGAAAAGCCCTAAAAGTTCCCCGTTGTGCAAAGTTCAGTTGCATGCAGGGGCGAGGCTTCCTCATAATCAAATAATCAGTGATTACCCTTGGAATTTTAATTTTAGAATTACTGTGCTTTCCAGATCGAGCCCAACTCCAAGTCCATTTAGTCAGTTCAGCATTCAATTCTACCTCGCTATTGCGTTTGTTATATAGTCCAACACCCCTCACCGAAAAGCATCTTTATAGGGACCTACACCTTATGAACTGGTCCATAATCAGTGATTAACAAAGACGAAGAAGACTTGACCACACCCACAAGCTATCTTGAACATAGCCTGTATTCGTCGACATGGTCCCGTAAACAGCAGAATAGTGGGGATAAAAATAGGATTATAATCAAAGTTTGACCTGATTTTACCTAGATTTGTGCATGTTTTTCACTATGCGGTCGTTTTCATCCTAATCGAAAGGTAAAGAGTAGAGTGAAAGAGTTTGTGTGGATTTTTTTGTTTGTTTGAGGTAATCTAAGAATAATTTACTTTACGCACAGCAAGAGCTATCAAAGCATAATAATTAGTCTAGATCTAGACAACTGTGATCAAAATCAGTCGAACGTATTAAGAACATCACTTCACTTGATAGGTCGAGCGAACCTATACCGCAACGGCAGATAGCCACTTCTCCGAGATCGCTGTACATCATAGATATACACTACTGAATGCTGCACATCGTTGTGTCACTTGATGCCACTTAAGCACTTTCTGCCATTTAATGTTAATGGGTCCTTTTCGAGAAACTTTATGAGATGGTAGAATAGCAAAATCTCTGGCTGTGAATATGACAATGAAAACTTGACGTTCAAAATATATTTTTAAAAATGGACGAAAAATATGCCTTTGTAAGTCTGATAGTATGAATGAATGGTATTTTCAGATTAGTTTGGCTTGTAAATTGCTGCATTCCTGTCCTGTTGACAAGAATAGTCCGCTCTTTAGATTTTGCAGTGCCTAGCACCCTTTCATTGTTTTAGTCGCTGCATGTATAATTATGTAAATAGGATGTAGCGACACGTCCTATTATAAGGAACTTACAAGCTTAAATTCTGATTACCCTCTGCAGAGGGCCACCGTTCGCCCCTGGAAATGGTTATGTTTTTGGGGTATGAAAATGCTTTTCATACAACAAATCATGTTGAACATGTCGGCTGATTGCATTAGGCAGGTCAGGATGTTTCAAACCTGGGGTGATGAACAGTTGCATTTCAAATACTCGTACGTGGTGGTGTAATCACAACATCGATTATTGTAATGCATAGCATTTTTAGATAAAGGCCATGTGGGCTATACTCACAATAAAAAATATGCATGTGTGCATTGATGTATGTGTTATTGCGTGTAGATGTGTGTTTGTGTCGGCTCATCATCAGATCTTTCATTTGAATCGTGACGTGAATGTGACAATAATTCGTTGCTCGTTTTGTATTTCAAATACTGTGGTTGAAGTTGATTTAGCCCACTTCACAGTCCTACACCAATATTTTCAGTGCGGAAGCTCACATTGTCTGTTGAGTACATCGGTTTAATTAGGTCATTTTTCAATTGTTCATCAAGTGGCTTACAACAAATCAGAGCTTCGACTTACGTGCTTTTTCTTCTTTAACTTTCAGTTCCTATAATGTGGTATAAAATAGCTACTTCACATCTTTCTTTTGATACGGTTTTTATTTCACGAGTTTTGATCAAGACCTTATTATCGATGCTCGTCAAAACTCAATAATGATGTTTTGAACAAAAAACACGCAATACAAGCCGTATCAAAAGAAAGAAGTGATACATCTCCTGGTCACTTCTTGATTAATTTAATTCTTTGTTAGTTTCGCTAATGAATAATAGATTAAATGTAGTGTTTCTTATGTGTTTGGATAAGGTGTCGGGGTGACAGGGGCTGTGTGTTAACACTGTGCAGAAGATTAAGTCTACCATTCTACCATGGTGAAATTTAGAAACAGCAAAGTGAGTATCGTAGGTCACAATTGTCAGGAGCAGAGTTAGGGTCTTGGGGAGCATTCGACTGCACGAGAGGCAGCTAACTCACACTCGGAAACAACCACACAAGAAAAGTACTAAACAACTAGAGTATCTATATATGTCAGGCCGGTCAGGCCATGTTTTACATAAATATTAATAAACAAAACAAAAGACAATAGAGGTATATTCAAAGCAATAAATTCTAATTACTAACTTAATCTATGATACTCATGTAATTATGGTTCCTTATTGGATGTACTGCAATCAATAGCAAATAGGTATATTATACGAAACTAGATATCAATTTAAAGTGACTGTTGAGTCGCCACTGGCCAGTCGCCAGGCAAACTCTCCCTAAATCATATGGGCTTGAATGTTAGGAGAGCCCAGTACGTTCCAAGCCTACAGAAGCACACTTCGGCTTGTAGGTAATTATGCAGTTGCAAAAAAAACTATTTATATATATGCACAATCATTATTCAATTCATCAACAATGTGCCATATTACTTCAATCATACTATGGAAATAATTCTATAACACAGGCCACTCGTCGTCGAGTGCCAGCTGGGGTTTCCTTAGACTTCCTATGAGGCTGTGGTTCTCTCTCTATCTCTGATCTTCTATTATGCTTGAACAAATAAGATATATTACCATTGCTCACGCCTACTGGTAGGCGCGAACATCAAAATAGCGCAGCGTGGGCTTTCAAAGGTCAGCCCACTCAGACCTTTCTTTCTAGAGCTCAGTCAGTCCATTAGCAAGGACTTCTAGTCTTCAAATCACAGTTCAGGTACTGGCCAACCGGAGATACTTCACGACACGATGCTTCTGCTCGTCTGTATTCAATAAATCTGAACATTACACGATGTTTTATACTATCTAACTACCCAGCAGTGCTAGTCCGCTGGCCCAATTAGTTCAGCTATCTCATTGGTCGAAACCTCCCACCATTTTAATTGTAGTAATACGTCTGCACTATTCTACCAGCCAGTTAACGTGCAAAAACTTGTCTAGTCATACTTAACAATGTCAACTATCCCCACCTTGTTTCACCCCTACTCCATTAGTTATTAATCACGAACATTAAAACCGACAAGCGTGAATCCAATAGTTTAACTTTACATTTATTTACTCACCAACTATAATTCGCGAGGGCCGTTCAAGGCCACCAGCTAATTTCTCATGGCCCTGGTAAGACAACAACAACTCACTCTCTGCGTGAGTTTTAACAACATCCGAATCATGACACATCCCCCACCCCAGTTAAAATTTGCAATTTTAACGATATAAATGATTATCGTAAGGGGAAGGCATGCATCGAGAAATTGCTCGAAAGGTGAACTGAACTAGGTAATCACTAAGACTACTACAAAAGTTGAAAAAAACAACCTACAGGACGGGTATCCTTGATGGACAAAACTTCATGAAAATCTTAAGGCTCCGTCCAAAAGTATATATCTCTCTGAGGATTAAATCTTACCTCTAAATACGTAGACATTAACAATCATAACTCGAAAATTTTAGAGTACAACATTGATCCTGTGCGAATGTCATCAGGAATGCATACATACAATGAATAATACTCAAGGAAAGATAACTATAGTAGCATCGACGGCATTAGTGAATCTGGACTCCTGGTCTGCCATGACTTCTCGTCCTCGACCCTGGGCAAAAAAATACGGGTCGACGTCAGTAAAATAGCTGTTGGAACAAAGGAAAGCACAGGGGTAGGTGAAAAGTGTTCACAATGGGTGAACAATATGTGAAACCATCCCTCGGTCTCTGAATGAGGTGTCAATCCCATCCAACGCCAATACATATGACAGACTAAAATACAACAAGATTAAGGTAACCGTGATAATAGGTCGGCATGGACATTGTCTCCACCAGGAATGGCCTTTATAATGAAGCGATATTCCTGAAGGGCCAGACTCCATCTGGTCAAACGAGCGTTCTTGGCTCGGTTCGATTTTAAAAATAACAACGGTTTATGGTCTGTCTCGATGACGAATTCCGTCATAAGCAAGTAGCGGGAAAACGCGTCTACGGCGTATACAATCGCCAGGCACTCCCGCTCTATGATAGCGTATCTCTATTCTCTCGGAAGTAATTTCCGGCTAGCGTACATACACGGGCGCAATAAGCCATCTCTTTCCTGAAGCAAAACAGCTCCAATTCCCTGGTCCGACGCGTCAGTGCGGACGGTGAAGGTGTGCCTAATATTTGGTAGGATAAGCAGCGGCGAACTGGAGAACATTTGCTGCACTGTCGCGAGCGCGGTGGCGCACTGCGTAGTCCAGATAATTTTATTGGGTCGGTCTTTTCTTGTAAGATCGGATAACGGGGCCGTAAGGGCGGAAAAAATTAGGAACGAATTTCCGATAATAGCTTAAAAAGCCTAACAGGCTACGAACCTGCTTTTTAGTATGAGGAGCCTGGAGTTTTAAAATCTTACTTATTTTATTGTCGTCCGGTGTTTGGACTCCTTTGGCGATAGTATGTCCTAGAAAGCCAATCTGCGTATAACCCAGGAAGACTTTGCTAGGCTTAGCTGTAAGCCCGGCATCTCGAAGTTTACTAAGCACTTGACGAAGTGCCTCTAAGTGGCCTTTCCAATCCGTATGGAAAGCGCAAATGTCGTCAAAGTAGCTTAGGACGTATGGTGTCTGCTGCAATAGGATGTTCATCATCCTCGCAAATGTCGCTGGTGCTGTTACGAGACCGAATGGCATGAACCTCCATTGCATGAGACCCATAGGGGCCTGAAACGCTGTGTACTGTTTACTGGCCTCTTCCATTGGGATTTGCCAGTAGCCTTTAGCCAAATCTATTTTCGAAAATACGGACGACTCAGCCAATCGCGCAAATAGCTCTTCCTGATTCGGGATAGGTTCAGCATCGTAAATGGTTAGAGCGTTAAGCTTCCTGTAATCGATACAAAACCTAAGGGAACCGTCTGTTTTCTTTACTAGTACAATCGGCGAGCAGTAAGGGCTCGTCGAACGCTCAATGACTCCTAAGCTGAGCATCTTTGCCACCTCGGACTGTATGGTGTCGTGCGCGTGCAGCGGGCGCGGGTAGGGTTTAACAAACACGGGTACGTCCGAGTGCAACCGGATGACGTGTTGAACTAAGGATGTTTTACCCGGCAAATCAGTGAATAGTGACGCAAACTCCTGAACAAGATCCATTATGTCCTGTGTCTTACTTTGATCCAGCTGTGGATTGATATTAACGGAAGTCGCGTCCTCTGTGGCTTGCAAGGACAGGAGCGATCTAGTCATAGGTATAGGCTCCGGGTCGTTGTCATCGATAGTGACCATCGCTGCGTTTGCTTGGGCCACAACATGGCCAGAATGATCGTGATGACCTTGATCATCGGTAAAATACTTTTTCAACATGTTTATGTGGTAAACCTTATCGTTACCACGTATGGTAATGAGATAATTAACTCTCGAGAGTCGCTTCTTAACTAGAAAGGGGCCTTTCCAAGTGAGGAGTAGCTTGTTGTTCGTTTCTGGTAACAGCACCAATGCCCGATCTCCGACTGACAGGGTTCTTAACCGACTACCCCGATCGCGATATCCTATAAATGACCTGGTCCGTACGCATGCAAATTGTCGAGCCAGGTCGCATGCATTAACTATTCTATGTCGGAGATCGACGATGTACTGATACGCGGATCGCGTATCAGGAACGTCGGTATCAGAACCGGCGTATAAATCGCGTAAAATGGCCATCGGGCCACGTGGTTTACGACCGTATAAAAGTTCAAACGGGGAAAAACCCGTTGTCGCATTTGGGAGTTCCCTATATGCGAACAAGATGGCCGGAAGTCGACGGTCCCAGTCACCAGGTCTATCGGCTGAAACGCGTGCCAGCATAGCTTTCATGGTGGCATTCCAGCGCTCGCAACAGCCATTGGACTGTGGATGGTATGGTGACGTAAGTTTCTGCCTAATGCCCGTGAGTTCCAGTACTTTCCTGAAAAGGTCGGAGGTGAATTGCGGACCTCTATCGGATAATAATTCGGACGGGAACCCGACGCGCGTGAATATGGTAACCAATGCCTCGGCGACGTGATCGGCCGATATTTCTTTTAACGGGATTGCCTCAGGCCAACGGGTGGCATAATCGATTACTGATAGAATAAACCGATGGCCTCTATCCGACTTATGTAATGGCCCGACGATGTCGACGGCAACTCGCTGAAATGGAGTGGACACCGGCGGCATCTCTTGTATAGGTGCCCGCGAAGTTTTTCCTTTGGGGGTTCTTTTCTGGCATGTATCGCAACGCGACACATAGCTATTTATGTCACCGTAAACCCCGGGCCAAAAAAACTGAGACAGGACTTTCGATTTTGTTCTGGCTTTGCCCTGATGGCCCGACAATGGCGTGACGTGCGCGAGGCGGACGATGTCACGGCGAAATGATCTTGGTATCACTAATTGCATGATAGTCTCGCGCTTGCCCCGAAAAACGCGATATAAGAGGTCGTCTTTCAGGCAGAACCTGGTTGTATCCGGGCTGTCCGGATGAATCTTAGCAAAGAGGGGCTTTAGTGATGGATCTGTGCGCTGTTCGTTATGAAAAACCTCGGGGATCACATCCAAGTCGACGACAGGCGATCGTAATGTGTCGTCACTCTGGCGACGCGATTGTTGTCTTGTCGTGACACACGCAATGTCGTTCTCATCGTCCCAAATCTCGAGTTCGCTATCGGAGACGTCCTTTAAGTGGGGAATATTCCCAATGATTAGGTCGGCGACCGGATTCGGTAGCACACAGGCCGTGACAACACCAGTTATAAACGGTGTGTCAACATATATTTCCGCTAAGCGAAAATGTTCAACTGATCCTCCAAACGTAATGCACGTCGCATCGCGATCCAGGAGTTGTGCAGGACGGACAAGCGATTCCCGCACACCGACGGTCGTACAGCCTGAATCTCGCAATACGGATGCTCGTATGGCGTTTACTCGTCCCTCATACAATGTCAGCGCGCCTCGCTCGTGGAGGGCGGATATAACTGGAATAACTTTATTTACAGTTTCGGCACTCCTAGTTCTGTTACCGCGGTTTTCGGTGAATACTACACAGCATGCATTTGCCGCATCTAGTCTAACTCTGCATTGTCTCCGAATGTGGCCATCGCCGCCACATCTATAACAGTGGATTTGAATATCATCCCTTCGAGGTGTACCTCGATAAGAAGGAGATGGGGGCGCTTGATAGTAGTTACACGGTCCTCCGGTAGGGAAAGGACGTGTGTATCGGGGTTCCCAGTCCCGAGAAAATTTATGGGGATTCGGTTGCCTCCTGCCAAACGGCGGCTTGGACCGTGGACGAACCTGCGGCGACTGTCGAAAGGGCTGTCGTGATTGTCTCGACGGTACCGGTGTCCTAGTAGCAACGCCGGCATAACATGGTTCGCTCAATTTAGCTTTAGCTAACGATCGATTAGGGTGAGCCGCAGCATACCGTTCCGCTATCGATGTTATCTCGACGGTAGTTTTGGGGGCTTGTTCCTTAAAATGCGCCACCAGGTCAGCGTGGCAGGACATATATATTTGGTCTTTAATTATTAAATCATAAAGTTTCTTGAAATTTCCCTCTTCCACACCGGCCAACTCAGTCCAACGGCTGAGCAGGTGGCGGAGGCGGTCCACGTAAGTGGAGAAATTTCCATCTTCCGTATGTTGGAAACGCTTTAATAGCGCGGTCTTTAGAATGTCATAGTCCCTAGCGTCATTAATAGTGAGGCTATGGAAAACTTCCAACGCTCTCCCTGTCAAAAGATTGGCGAGGCATGACCTGTACTCACCACGCTGCCATCCCGCGCAAACTGCATGGAGTTCGAAGCGGTGGAGGTAGGAATCAATACGATCAACCTTATCATTAAAGGTTGGCAATTTAGGCTTCGTTTTATTATTGGAAGCAAATTCCGGAGCCCCGGTAGGCTGGGCTTGCTTTGCTTCCAACTGTTTCAAAGCGAGCTCATACTCTCTTTGAGCCTGTTTTTCCGCGCGTTCCGCGGCTCTCTCGTCACGTTCCGCGGCTTTTTCTTGGCGTAATCTCTCCGCGGCTTTTTCTTCTCGTTCTTCTTTCAGTTTCTGGTCAACCCAAGAAGCAAGCTGAGCTTCCGGTATGCCAAATGATTGAGCGAGTTCCAAATATCTCTGTAGTTCGGCCATGATACCGGTTGATAATGCGATATAATGTCCTAATCGAGGACAACTTATCAAAACTCTGTAACTTTATTCTCCCTGGAAGCAATGTATCAATTGCACTCTGCGGGTGTTCGTTCCTGCAGTATGAACGAAATAACGAAATTAACAACAAACAGTATGTCTTAGTCAACCAAGTAGTGGTTGAGCTATCCTAGTGATCACTTATCTCCTTCACGTATATCTCCTAATCCTCAAGCAGTCAGTCTACTGCTTCCGTGATTGGTCGTTAACTAACGATACCAATGTAATATTCCCAGTGTATCTTCCGTACACTCCTAGCAGCGTTCCCTCTGCTATAAACCGGAATAAATCAATATTCACGATATTAACTTCCTTGGCTATACAAGCCTAACAACTGTAATATCCAGATTATCTCTCAACGTGCCATAGACACGTGATTTATCCCAGGCAATAATAGCAATAATGAGTATATAAATATGATACTGTAACACTATAATGGACAAGAATTACACAGAGAGTGACTAGACTAACAGAAAGAACAAACGACAACAGACCCGACTAACCTGAAACTACCCACAGATAGGTAAGAAAAGCACAGGAGAGACGTCTTCCTAAAAGTACGAGGAAGATAGAACGCTAACAATCTACACGAATAACAGGTCCCTACAGAACTATTCAAGGCAAAGCATACCTCACACCCGGTTTAAACCACCATCTAGATCGACTAGTCTGGCAAGAAAGGTAAGCTGAGTCTCGATCCCTTCCAACCTCCCGCGTATCTAATCTAAACACAAAAGAAAAAAAATAATGCCTGTCAAAAGTAGGGGAGCTGGAACGACGAACCCCTCAAACGAAGACTAATACAGATGGTTCACTTAACTGGGTGAAATGGGCTGGCTCTTTCCCTTGGTCCACAGCGCTGGTCTTGTCTTTTCCTGTTACTAGCTGTCAGTCCCTCGTAGTGGTCCCAGGATCAATGACGAGAGGACATGCCAGACATGTGGGGGAGAAACAAAAAAAAATTAGCAGTATACAAAACTATAAACTACAAAAAATGACATAAATAACAGTGGAGTCTAGAGTGGTATCCCTGCAGATGTTGACGGGGTCCTCTTCAGATGTCAGTTTAGATGCTAGTGGTGTCCTCTAGATGTCATTGGGGTCCTCTCCAGATGTCAGTTTAGGGTGAGGATGTCCCCTCCAGATGTCATATTACTTCAATCATACTATGGAAATAATTCTATAACACAGGTCACTCGTCGTCGAGTGCCAGCTGGGGTTTCCTTAGACTTCCTATGAGGCTGTGGTTCTCTCTCTATCTCTGATCTTCTATTATGCTTGAACAAATAAGATATATTACCATTGCTCACGCCAACTGGTAGGCGCGAACATCAAAATAGCGCAGCGTGGGCTTTCAAAGGTCAGCCCACTCAGACCTTTCTTTCTAGAGCTCAGTCAGTCCGTTAGCAAGGACTTCTAGTCTTCAAATCACAGTTCAGGTACTGGCCAACCGGAGATACTTCACGACACGATGCTTCTGCTCGTCTGTATTCAATAAATCTGATTTGAGGTCTTTATTTTTAGGAGGTTCGCTGCCCTTGGCATTTACACCTCACTTTACTTGTTTTATTATTTCTTGTTCTGGCGGGGGGGGGGGGGGTGGGGAGATGATATGGATGAATTTTAATATATTAATTTCAATTTTGCCCGGGCAGCGGCCTTTCGGCCTGCTCTTTACGATTTCCAACTGCCAAGGTATCTTTAACGTGCGCAACGTGCACACGGGCCCTCCGAATTTCAATAAATCTGAACGTTACACGATGTTTTATACTATCTAACTACCCAGCAGTGCTAGTCCGCTGGCCCAATTAGTTCAGCTATCTCATTGGTCGAAACCTCCCACCATTTTAATTGTAGTAATACGTCTGCACTATTCTACCAGCCAGTTAACGTGCAAAAACTTGTCTAGTCATACTTAACAATGTCCCCACCTTGTTTCACCCCTATTCCATTACTTATTAATCACGAACATTAAAACCGACAAGCGTGAATCCAATAGTTTAACTTTACATTTATTTACTCACCAACTATAATTCGCGAGGGCCGTTCAAGGCCACCAGCCAATTTCTCATGGCCCTGGAAAGACAACAACAACTCACTCTCTGCGTGAGTTTTAACAACATCGGAATCATGACAACAATGATTATTGAAATTGATTTAAAGGGTTAAGGAACCGGGGGGAGGAGGGTCAGTTCAGTCTTTGAAAAAACACCCATCACAAAATAACACCTGCGATAAAGTGGAATTGGAAAATGTTGATGTGAAACTGAGAGTAGTAAACACTGGCCTTTGTGGTTAAAAAACAAAACAAGATCAGACTGCAATTTGTGCAATGACTTCTTATCCTAGATTTTATTCTCTCAATATTCGTATTAAAACTGAATTTTGACTTTCTCTTGTTTCTGTGGAATTTTGTGTACACGCCTGTTATGTTCCAAAAGTATAAAAGCTCAACATCAATAAATTTATAAATATTCCATTCTCTAACGCGGGATTCCCTACGATAACAAAAACATAAACAAAACACAAAAGTTTCTCTCTGTTTTTCAAATGCTTTAATTCTACTGCTGTTGTATATCAGAAAATAATACCTCACCTTTTTTTATGGAAAGAGAGAGACGTAACTTGATTTGGCTGACTTTATTTCACCACAGGTGGAAATAATCATAGTAATCTTTTTCAATAGTAGGTTTCAGAAGTTCCATAGTTCTACATGATGACATCAATATTCTATACCAACAGTGACCAAGATGGCAGAGTAATTTAGATACATGCGTATTAGAACGATATCATTGACACCATTAAAGTTTAGAGTGTTTTTGTCAAATTACAGTTTCAGATGATAAAAAAAAAATAATGTGTATGTGCAAAAGTTGTGTGTTAAAACGAATGTTAAAACCAATATGACAGAAGATTTGATCTTCTCTTCTTCTTGGGTAATTTAAGTCAGACCACTTTCTGAATAACATGTTATATGCATCTCTCCTTATTATCATTATTACTGTAGCCAACCTGCCGTTCGCAGAAACGTTGATCACGTAGTCATAACGAAATTTCCGATCATACATTTCTATTCTAATCAATGAAAATGCCCCTTTTCTACGGCTCGAAAAACATCGTAAAAAAGTGACGTGAAAACAATGGATTTTGTCCAAAATGGATGTTTTCACGTAATTGATAGTCAAAAGCTGAGGTAGTCCATAAACTTCCATAATTTTGTGTCACATAGTCACCAAGGTTTAGTTGCTTACACGTTCAGCCTTGAGTTCCATTATAGTATGGCCATTGTTGGTATTTATTTATTTATCTATTGCCTTGATATTCCACTAACAGCCATTCTGCAGTTTGAAATGTCAAGAAATCCTACAATTTGATACCATGCTTGCGTCAGTATGGATAAAGAAACATTAATTGGGTATATTACAAAACTGTGTCCATACATAATTATTAGTCCTGTTTTCTTTTCACTGGAGAGCTTTTGAAAGTACCGTAGCTCTTGTAATAAACTTTGTAAGTGTGTGATAAAAACCATGCTTTACTGCTTGATAAGTCTTTATTGGTGTCGCTAATGAATAGTAAATAAAATGTAATGTTTCTTATGTGTCTGGATAAAGGGACAGGGAGTAGGGGTGAGGGAGTGTTGGCATTGTCACTTGTGTAGTAAATTAAATTTTATCATGTGAGATTTAGAAACAGTGGTGTGTAGTAGGTCATAGTAATTGATGAAATTCATTAAATGTTGAGAAACGGGGAGTTGGCGGTGAGGGGGCAAATCCAGTTTGAAAGAACATCCATTACAAAATAACACCTGCCATAGGTAAAGGATAAGGGGTACTGAAAGATGATGATGTAGATGTTATAGCAGTAAAAATTGGATTGTCTGATTCAAGAAGCAAAAACACCAAAAAACTATAAAAAAAAAAATTTTAAAAAAAGCTGGGACTGCACTTCGTATCAATGGTTTCTTTCTAGATCTTATTCTTTCATATTGAAATTGAATTTTATCTTTCCTTGTCTCATTGTAGTTTTGTGTATATGTGCTACTTCTACTCCTGTTATGTTCTCAAGTTTGAAAGATCAACATGAATAGATATATAAACATTCCACTGTATTCAGGATAACAAAAACATGAGCACAACACTTTTTTTTTTTCAATGCTTTAATTCTACTGATATTGTGTTTTCAGAAAATAATATCTCACCTTTTCTTTTTTTCACAGGCAGGTAAACTGATTTCGTTGATTTTAATTCACATGTAAGGACCGGTCGAAATAATTGTAGTACTCTGACTTGTTCAATATTCCAAGTATGTTTAAAGTTTCCATAGTTCTGAATAATGTCAGTAATCTTTTACCAATAGCGACAGAAAGATGGCAAAATAATTTAAATGCATGCTTGTTAGAACGATATCAGAATGACCATTGAAAGTTTTGTAAAATTACATTTTGAGATAATAAAAATTTTCTGTGTCTGTGCAAAGGTGAGAGTTAAAATAAATTTTAAGATAAAAATATGAGAGAAGATTCGATATTTGCTACTTCTTGGAAATTTCTCTTGAGGTCGTCTTAATCGGGCCACGAAGAGTGTCAAAATGTTAGCCATTCAATGGTTATGTTGATCATCAGGTCTGCAAGAGAAGGAAAAGGAGATGTCAGCTGTAACAATCTTGAGTTGTCTGAGTATTCATTAAAAGACGTAGTCACAAGGAGTTTATTACTGAGTTTCGTTCGTGTCCTACTTAGTTCTGTGCTTTTCCACAAAGTAGTTCTGCGAATCATTTGTCTTCTTATTTATGATAACTAGTATAGAGATTATGTTTGTGCCACTTTATGCCATGGACTAAACCCATTAAATGTGTCCACTGTGTTGTGAAAATAAAAGCTCCCTGTGATTGTTACAGAACAAGAACATGACATTCTTATTTTAAAACACACTATGACACTCAATGATGGGATGCGGACTTTCTGTTTGCCTTGGCACAGTAGTAGTCACCAAACTGCTGTCGTCGTACAGCATTTCTTTTACTTCAAAACAACATAGATATTGGGATTTCGGCTATCTTCTTTCATGAAAGTTTAGCACTTCAGGGCACCGTAGAATTATATCCAGCATAATAATTTGTAAGGAAAACAACAAGTACTAAAATAAAAAAGGGAAAAATACTTATCGCGTAAAGGAAAAGATTATGTATTTATCCATCATTCAATGCTTTTTTTTTGTTTTCACATGTACTAGTATTTATCAGTCAGAATAAAAAAGTATCGATAAAAGATTTAATTAGCAGTTCAACATTGTCTATACGTTAAAATTTTCTGAAGAGAGAAAATATTTCAGTACCGTAAAACAATAAATAATTGCCTCACTTTTTCTGGCATATGAAGTTCACTCTGTTTTTACAAAACTCATCATTCCACCTATGATTATACGGTCTCCAGAACTGCAAACACTCTTGATCACCTGCAAACAAGGCATAAAGCCGTCATAATGTAAGCAATAAGTTATTTCCAGTACAAATTAGTTTTGAGCTCAGTAACTATACGTTTTTATAAGCTGAATAGTCAGATTCTAAAATAACAAAATTTTTAATACCTTTCCATAATTAAGGTTTTTACACGAACTAGACAGCAGAGCACATTTGCATCGCCTTCGTCCACATATGGACGCTAAAGATTCTCTCTCGGTATGGACATCCCGAGGCACCGCAACTAACCATTACGTTCCCTTCTCTCCCACTTCACTTGTATTGTCACCTGAGATCTCCACTGCCTCGTTTCTTTCTCCATATGCCATTACGTTCCAGTGGGTTTTATTAGTATCTTTTTTTTTTTTACTCTGTACTTCCTTGTTTTATACATGCAAGTCGGCCCATTAAGGAAAACAGATGTTATTTTTTAAAGTTGAGTTTCAATCACTAATGTGGACACTGAGGCGCAGAACGAAATTTCCTGTTATACTTTTTAATTTGTACTTGAAGAAAATGCGTCCCTTTTTTTTCGGACTTAAAACGTCGGAACAGTTTCTTCTGTTCAACCAAAGATACTACAGTTGATAAGATATGACAGCTGGTGCTTTTGACGTGCACAGCTTTCGAAACCGCCACCTAGCGGCAAACGTTCGGAGGACATGAAAAGTACAGTATTTTACAAAGCCAAATAGGGAAAATATTGAATTTTGTTCACTGTCCAGCTATCGCTACAGGCCTTGATTGACGTCACTTATTGTGGAATTGTAACCACAATCGCTGTGGGAAAACTGGCCATTGTTTCTTGTTTTTAGTCGCAGTGGCATTGTCACATTTCGCATCATAAATTTACCATTATATTAAGCATTCTTTTCATACTATGCCCCGTGGGCCCCGCCCCTGATCAGCACGCAAATTGTGTGCACGTTTTCATTTTCAGAGGTGCAAAGGAGACAATCTCTCAGCTTGACGTTTCTAGTGTCTTTGATTTACCTCAGTTGTGGCTCAAAATCAACAAAAGTATTAAAAATATAGCGAACTTGAAGACCGTTTAACGTATGCTCACGCACACCTTTATGTATTTCTTAGCGTAATATGGTACTTTGTTGAATTTAAGGCTCAATGGTTAAAAAGCCTTTCTTGATTACATTGGAGGCCTTACTTCCTTTATAATATGATGATGATGATGATGATGACCACAGAAACAAATGAAACACATGCCGATTGTGTTGATATCTTTTTTCCCCATCGGGATCCGATCGAAACTCGTCCGTTTCTTTTTTACTCTGCTCTACTTCTTCAACCTTATGCTCTCTTAATGACGTGACATTGTTACTATTATTATTAGTGCTATTTGTAATATTATGTATAATGTGTGCAATGTGCTCTCCCATATTTTGCGCGGGTTTGAACTGTTATTCTTGCTTAGCCTCAAAGAGAGGATCTCTTGCCATGCGAGGGCATAGCCTGCCGAACCATCTCTCCATCCCTTCCTCCTTGAATTGCTGTGCATCTGAGGCTCTCATATGTACCTTACATAATTCTATTCGATAACAAAAATAAGAGAACTGTTGTTCACATGGTTTGTATTAATATTTTTCTATCATGGATAATTTGTTATTTTTTGTGATGTTTCACCTGTTGTTTTGAATAAACCATAAACTTTGCATTCTGTACTCCATTAGCCATTTCAGTGCAACTCGATTCTCTCCGCTATGTATTAAAAACCAAGTTTTACAATAAGAAATAATGAGAGCGGGAAAAAGATCGATCAATATATAACTAAGAAAATAACAACAGAAGCGATGCGTGGTGGACTGACCAACTGATGTGCTCTAGTGTGTCCAATCTGCATAATGTGGACGTGGCTTTTCTCATATTACAGACAATGTTCAAATTAGACGATATTATCGCTAGTTAATGATCTCGACTATCCATCAGATCCCATGCTCTCCCTTTTTATGTCGTGCGTTGAACCAAATTCTTCCTTTGGATAACAATAGAATTAAGACTGAAACTTCCTCCATAGGATTTACATATCATTACATGCATACTGGGCAGCCGGTGCGATTCAGTGCGGATAAGTTTCATTTACCACTGACGTCATTAGGTTGGCCGGGTTGAAAGTCACTGAATCCCAAAAGTGAGTTATCACTCAACCATTCAAACTGCCCTTCTCTAAAATGATCAGTAGCGCCTATCCAGACACCTTGCACTGAAAAATAAAAGGCCAACGAAAATTACTGATTACAAAGATGAAACTTTCATTAAATTTGTAATGCACTTTGCATCATGCCATCATCATAAAATAAAAGTCAATGTCTGTATGTTTTCCCCCATGACTTTTTGACCATCAAACGGCTGTGCTTCTAGGGTGGCTTGGGGGCCTGGTGGGGTGGGGGTGGGGGGCGCTGTCTTTCAAGATAGGCAGGACTACTTTTGAAAAGCGTTCAGTCCTCCTTGTCTAGAGTGTGCAGAGCACTGATGCACATAAAATGAGTAATATGACTGCATACTACCTGCTACTATTCCATATTCCGAGACTACAATGACATATTATCATAATATACCATGTCAATTAGAATTGCAGTACCTGCCAATGCGTGGTTCCGACCACATAGTAAACTGTAAACGGAAATAACGTCATGATTTTTTTTACACATGATTTAGACTAAGATCCGCAACCTGGCACAAGCGAACTATCACACACTGATTTTTTAAAAATAATTTTGCCCTTCTGTCTCGACTTTCTAGTTTCAAGTAAACACGTTTCCAGTTTGTAACATTTGCATTTTCACTGTCTGTAGCGTCTGCAAGCTACCCCTTTTCCTCGACCATTGTAGTTATGTCTGTCAATAAAATAGCACTGAAGTTTGGAAGAATAGCTGGAAAGTTTCTTCTTTTTGGACTGAAATAGCCTCGATCCTGTAACACAATATGCCATATTTGTAATAGTGTCACAAGGACAACGCCCCTGAATGATTTAACTTAAATTTATTTTGCAGTCCTAGTAAAATCTTAATGAAAATTAAGGTGCACTGGAATCTTACATCTGCGGGCTCGAGCTTGCTGTTTCAACCAGTTGTTCAGTGGAGCATCTCTTGGCTCAGCCAAAGTCCCGCCATTTGCACGACAGAAAGCCTGCATTGGAAAGATAAAATCTGTTGTGAACAATTTGTGGTTCTCGTTCAGAGATAAATTGCTTGCACTGAAACGGCCATAGACACAATACTAAAGACTATCTATGTAAAAAAGAAATGAAATCTTACTTGTTAGTTCTTTGTTCTCTATTTCTGTCGGTGATTACGTAGCTTATTATTGAAATTTATTTAAGAATCTGATACAAAGTGTTAAAAAAATCCTAACATATTTCCATGCCGTCACGGCAATTTCATTTTCCACCATTCAAACTATTTATAGTTTCTTCCGACCTGCCCCTCGATATGTAGCTTGATTTCAAAATTATAACTATTACTGTCAATTCTCTTTTTGATCATCCTCCTTTTCTTTCACGGGCGAGTTGATTTCGCCTATTGAGATTTCTCTACAATGTACACAGAGAGCCTACCAATGCGTCAGCCCATGTTAGCAATCCTTGAGAAAAGCCGTAACAGTTCCCATTATACAACACCCAGCTGCGTGGACACGAGTGACCTCTGACTGGAAGAGAAATTATGAACTATGATTATATGTGTTTATGCTAATATTTATCATAAAATTTAATATTGTGTGAGAGGGAGATTGCGGGGGGGGGGGGGGGGGGAGTAACTGGTTCCTTCGTTTTTTTATATAAGATGGAGGAAGAGGAAGAATGATGAAGAAGATAATGTGGGTGTATTACACTTGCGAACCTACAATCTTCAAACGGCACCGCAACATTACACTTGCGAACTTTAAAATTTAAATCGACCCACAAGGCAGCAACGGAGACGTTTCCAGGAATGATGGTGAAAGGCTGCCTATTCCACTTTAAACAGAACTGGTGGAGGAAGATCCAGGAGTTGGGACTGTCTGGTGAATACAAATCTCAAGATTCAGAAATAGGCCAGTTCCTGAAGCTCACTTTTGGACTGCCCTTTTTTGATTACCTGGACGTTTATGAAAGCTTCGCATTTGACATCTTGTTCCAGGCCCCTATTGACGAAAGGATAGACAAGTACCTGACATACCTGGCGGGGACCTACATCTGCAGCAATTCTACATTCCCACCAACTTTGTGGGCCAGCACTGATGTCACCAGTAAGAGAACAACAAATGGGTGTGAAGCATTCCACCGAAAGCTGAATGGCCTTTTTTACACCAGTCATCCGTCTGTTTTTGAGCTGTTCGACCGCCTACAAGAAGTCCTATTTGAAAATCATTTCAAGATACTCGAGGGACGCCCAATTCCACTGCGTGAAAGAAAGAAGCAGGAATCGCTGGCAGCAGCAATTAGCCAGTACAAGGACGGAGCCCTTGCAAAAGACAAGTGCCTGAAGAAAATATGCTTTGCGTCATTGCCGAACACTGGCTTGTAAATAGCTCCAGAACAAGAAGAGTCTACCATGTAAATAGTGTACATAATTTTATCCAGTACTGTGAACAATAAATGTTAATTAAACACAAACATTCCTAATGTGGCCTCATACCAGTATGAGACAGTCCCAAGCCTGTAAACACAGAGGGGGGGATGCATTGCGATTGAAGAAGTGGAGAGCCATCATCATCAACCATGGTATGTTTGGCTTTCATTATCTTATGCATCACGATTACAAGTACAACTCGATTACAAATCGTTAGGTTCGCACATGCAATGCTTTAATTTTTGTTGAACCACTATAGGTTCGCAAGTGTAATGTTTAAATTTGCTCAAAATTGAATATGTTCGCAACTGTGATGTTTTGAAAAATAAGGTTCGCAACTGTAATGCTCCCGATAATGTAACAAGAAAATGACTGCAGTACAGTGAGTCTATGAAAGGTAACCATTTCAAATAAAAGAGAGGCGAAGAAGACAAAGACAGAAAGAGAGAGAAAGAGAGAGAGAGAGAAATTTGCAAAGAGAGACATGGAAAATAATGTCGTAGTGGTACTAAAATATTCATATCGTTACCAAAGAAAATACTGACCCAGCTATTTCTGTGAACTAGCAACGTCAAGTAATCTGATGGTCTAGACTTAGTACTATCACTACTATCAGAGTATCTGATGGTCTAGACTTGGTACTATCACCACTATCAGAGTATCTGATGGTCTAGACTTGGTACTTTCAGACTGTCTGATGGTCTAGACTTGGTACTATCTAATCATGTGCTAGTTTAAATTTGATATTGTCAGATATTTGGCAGAAAGTTGTACACCACATGATACCACAGTAAACGACATTGTGAAATCAGTATAAATATTATTGATAATACCCACCAGCAAAAACGAGGCCGCTCACAACCATTACAAGCACCTTCAACATTTTAGTGTGCGTCACTGTCTTCAAACAAAGAGTTCCCAATCGACCAATCTGAGATGAAAAATTTGCTAGATGTACCTCATGTTTGTCTCTGAGCTGATAAAAGAGAAACGGGTACAAATGTGGGCTACAATACATCGATCTTGATCCAAGTTAAGCATATTCTGACATGGTAGACCGAACATTGAATGAAATGTTCTGTCTCAGCATTGAAGTAATATCTGGGTAGTCTGATATCTAATGTTTTTGACCACCACAGATTGCAGACGTCACATAGCAATTGGATTCATAATCTTCAATTCAGCATTAGAAAAGAATAATGGTTCTTCACGTGCACTTTATGAAAATGATGTACTCTCCCAATCGATCCAGTCATTATTCATATAAAACCAAAATAATAATTTGAATAGAACATTTCCCATTAACAACTTACTAGGTCTGACACAGACGAAATAGACTAACAATTTCCGGGTAAACCAATGTCTCCACATTCCAGTTCTCTCTATTTATAGGTAGAACTGGCATCCTGTTGCGGGCATTTCAAACTGTTGTCATTTCTGTTGCATTCATTGGCTAGCGTTTATCCAATCAGACTGAACGACTGCGAATCCCACAGGGTTGTGTTGTTTGATGTTTTATGACTTATATTTTTGCACAGTGGAGCCTAATTTAATAATTATGTATTCAGTATGGAAGTGCATAGGTAGGGAAGATAGTGTACTACGTCATTACTAAGCGTGTAGAATTATTATTGGTCTAAATTTAGTTCATTTGATTTGAATCGGGATATTAAATAGAATTAGTTGTCGGCGAGCCATTGGCGGCAGGAGCGAATCGTGATTCTAGTCAGTCAACGACAGGAGATTAGTCTATGAAATAAAATCATTCGAATCAGTCGGCGAGTCAGCATAGACAAGGGTCAGACGAACGGCCAAGACCGAGCCCAAAGCAAAACGTAGAGACAACGGCTCGCTGCTCCATCGCCCACTCCGAGCAGAGAAGGTCAAGTCGGAAGCCGACCTCGTGGTGTGGCAGCATGGACTATAAACATAACCATGCGCTTACTGAACTTGTGTGTGTGTGTGTGGGGGGGGGGGTCAGTCGATTTCTTTATTCACCAAAATTGAAAAACAAACAAAAAAAAATCTGCGTGGACAATACTAGACTGGCAAGCCTAGGAGCAAATATTGGCTTGAAATAGTTTCTAAATTTTTGTTTCTGTCACGATCACGTGCGTGAAGATGGTCACGACCACGTGTGTGATGAGTACCTAACTTATTTACCTTTCAAACCCAGCTAACAAGCCAAGCAAGCAGATCAGCGATCAACGGACACATGGAGTGAAATTTAAATTAAACGATATTTAATTATAAATGCATGACAAAACTTATGTCAAAACATTCAACTCATGATAATCACATACATAATCACAAAAACAGAGATATTTCAAATTTACTCTTGGGGATCATGGCTATTCTCTATTCCCCGTTTCACATCTAGATCTAATCCCTCTGTCCATAAACTTAACTACGTATACTTAATAGTCTCTGTCAACAGCTGCCCTCCTCGTTGATGCAGTTTCACGTCTCCAGAGTTCACACGATCCTTTCTAGATCTCTAACGTCGACGATAAAAGGGGAAACACACGCCCCTGGCTTCTCACAAATAAGAACACACAGTTCACACCCGCCATCGTAGATTACTAGCTCCTTGAGGGGTTATCATCCCGTCCTCAAGACTCTTCAACTTCTGCAAACACACAGCACATCGACGGTTCACACCCGCCATCGCAAATCACGAGCTCCTGAAGGGTTCCCGTCCCATCATCAGGACTCCTCAACTTCTGGTCCCCATGGCACGACCTTCCACTTGTCGCCCGGACCGATAAATTCTTCTTATTGGGAAATACATGTGAACATCATGGATCCCTCACACGCCTAACACTTCTGGTTCCCACTGGCACGACCTTCCACTTGTCGCCCGGACCGATAAATTCTGCGTCTTCCTTTAGGAATGAATAACTTGGGAACCACGTGTGTCGAGCTTCTCCTCTACTTATACTCCCGAGGTTTTTGCACACGCGACTAGTTTAAAGCGAGTCGTGTGTATTTATTCACGCTCGTCAACAATGTTAAAAACCGTGTTTTCCCCTGCTAAGCTCACCCCCCTAGACTCGTGGCGCACAAGGCCACCGACCTTCCTCGTGATATTTAATCTTTCATGCTCGACAACAACTTTAAAAACTCCCCTTCTCCCCTACTAAGTTTACCCCCTCTATACTCGTGGCGTACAAGGTCATCAACCTTAATCGTGAGATTTCTCCTCTCCCGTGTAATTTGTGGAGAATGAACTGAGAAGGCTTCGATCGTAGAACTACTGCGTAGTCGAAGTTTCATCACTCCAGCCAGCAACCCGAAGGTAATCCTCTGTACAGGATGTTGGCATGAAGCAATGGGATCGTTTCCTCGTTGATCCGCTGTTTACAGCATTGACCGACGTCTGTTTGATGTGGAGACCCCACCCCTACGGTAATCCTACCTACTCTAGGGGATATCTTACACAAATACGACGGATTGACGTAGGGATGCTGGCTGGGAAATTCCCTGAAATGCTTGGCCTATAAGTGCCTCAACAAATTAAATACCAGTGTATTCTTCGTGTAGGTGTTCTTTACTGTATGTTTTCCTAAGTAGGCAGGAAACAGCTAGTTCCCCTTGCTCCTCTCCCAATAGATCCACTCTGGACTTTTCATAGGTGCCATGCTCATTTACAATAATACATGCACAATTTAATTATATTCTGGCTCCATGGGCTTAAACTTAAAGCCTGTCAGATTCATTGTCCCCTCACACATGAACATAAATTGAAAAAGCATTAAGAACAACAGAAAATCTATGGGGTCGCCTTTCTTTTTACGGCTTTTTCTTTTTGCCATATTTTGACAGAGGTAGGTTAGGTTTGCTGTCGCCAATGGGTCGTAATGGGGATAGGAGCTGATTTGGCTTCTTACCGCCGGATGATGAGTGTGATACATAATCATTGCCTATCATCATCATATAATAATGGAGCTTGGGCCCAACTTTGTTCCCGCAAAGGCTTTTTTACTACGCAACGTAGAGAAATGAAACTTGGCACATGTATGTAAAATGTATAAAGCCTGTACGTGTCGTGCTCATTTTTTCCCGAAACTCTTAACTTTTTCCAGAAATTCAGTTATAATTATCAGTTATCAATTCATGATTGCGAATACGATGTGATAATGTACTTCCGTCAATTTCGTCATTTCCGGCTCTTACCGGAAATGTAAACTCTCGAACTAGAGTTCACTTGAGATCCAGCCGCGCCAAGAAAATTTTTATACCAAGTATATTGTTATACAGATGAGGCGAGTGCCATTCATTCATACCAAGAAAACTGTGTAGAAACATTTATAATGTGCTTCAAGCTCGGAATGAAATATTGTTATTATAGATCTCGGACTGTCAGTCATGCCTTTGTCGAAAGGCTAGGCCTCTCAGGCCTCGAACTCTAGAGCTAATGCTCAAAGAAAGGAAAATGGGAAGGCGTTCCGTACTCGAGCGCCAAAGACCAGAAACTAACTAAACACAACTACCCCAGCCCCTTTTCGCCTGATTAATCAATCTGACTACCGCCCATTGATACAAACTGACTAGACCCTCCCGCCCCCAGGTCCATCTGACCATTCCATGTGGTTAAATTGATAACAGTGAAAGTGGCGCTCGAGTAAGGTACTCCTCCCGGAAAATGTAATAGTAAAATAAAAAAAAAGAATCACAGGATTTTGAACAAGACCTACTGCCGCTCACACAGCTCGGATTTGCATGAAATTTTACATGTGCCTGCCCTTCGACTCCAAAAAGGTTCTTTTTTAGATTTGGAGTCTTAAAAAGGTGGGGAAGTAGTTTTTTGAGTTTGCTTTATGCCGCTTATTGTCTACTTCCGATCCTTCATTTTTTACGAACACATGAGCCCATGACGTCATCATTTCCTGAAAAATTCTCCTATCTATCTATTAATAGCCAATAATATTTTTTTTTGTGGATGACCCAAAGTGTCTCGACATCAATGTCTTTGTGCTGATTCCTTTCGGTCTGGAGTGCTGTGCTTAACCATTCGAAGAATGGGGCAATTACTAGTAATTATAATGTTTCATAGCTATCGCAAACAAAGCAACCAAAGCACACAAAGAAAGGAATATCTTCCCCGCCTAAGCAAAGTAGGCCTATTACACAAGAAATATCTTGCCGACCTAAAAAGAATGCAAAGACAAAATTGTTTTCCTTGCCTAAGTTAAGTGGTTAGGCAAAAAATATCTTCTCTGCATGCACTTTGCACATAGGGATTGCATAGGCACGACACGGGATATCTTCTTTACCTATGCAAAGTGAATAGGCAGGGGATATCTTCCCTACCTATGCAAGGTGAATAGGAAGGGGATGTCTTCCCTACCTATGCAAAGTGTATAGGTGAGGGATATCTTCCCTACCTATGCACTTCCATTCAGTATACAAATTGAATACGTTTGGGGCATGTACAACAGTAACATAATATTATCTTACTCAATGTGACATGTTTTGTCGTTTTTAAAGTGCGCAATTCAGGCCTGAGATACCGGACATGTTTATCAAATCAGGGAGTCACAAAAACTTGTGTCGAGAACTTACGACACATCCACAAAACCTAGAAACATGCAGTTTTCACTTATATTCATTATATTTTTTTAAATTTATGGCTTGCCATTATACGAATGAAATTATGGGTACATGTTCGTATTCTGTTCAGCGGGAACAATTTCCGAAGTTAAGCTTTATAATCTTTTCCACACTGCATTTTATAGTTAAAATGTCCCCAGATTTACCATCCCGTGTTTTGAAAAACAATGAAAAGTTTCTTCCCACTGTGTCATCCTCGGGTAGTTTAGCGGCACTTCCCGGTGTATAAAATAATGCTACTAAAGATGGCGAAGAAATTTTATTTTTGTTCACCAGAGTTTAGGCTGAACTCTTCTGCTTCATGTTGTATACGAGCCTTTAGGTGAGGTTATTGTTAATGCACCCTTTATCAAGGATATGGATGAACATTCTGCGAAAATTAACAGTTACGACATGGTGTCAACAGACAGATAGACCGCGAACAGGAAGTCAGCCTTTGAACAAGACAACTGGACAAAGTACAGACAGACAGACGGACAGACTCATAAACACAGCTAATGCTGACAAACAAGCCGATAGACAAACAAGTAAGCAGACGGACAGGCGGTTAGATAGATGGAGATAGATAGATAGATAGATAGATAGATAGATAGATAGATAGATAGATAGATAGATAGATAGATAGATAGATAGATAGATAGATAGATAGATAGATAGATAGATAGATAGATAGATAGATATTCAAACATAAAACCTCGAGCAGGATGTCACATAGCATTTAAATATGTATGCAGTCATATCATAAAAGTAACCTCGTGTGTATCTCTCTGGGCCATGAGGCCAAACTGGGTTTTTATTTGAATTCAGAATGTTGAGGACTGTGCAAGAATCAGAGTTTAGGATAACATTCGGCTCGCACGTCACAGTACCTTTGAATAATGGCCGCAGTAACTATTTTCTTTTCAATTGGCCACACACAAGCATGGACGTGCGCGCATACACACGCAAACATACACATTGTGAGCCTGCGTAGCCTATATTTCAGTAATCGATGTTGTGATTTACACCAACACGTATGAGTATTTGGAATACAACTGTTTCCATTCATCACCGATCATGTTTAAGACACCTGACCTGCCTATACCAATGCCATCAGCTTAAATGTTCATCAGGATTTGGTGAATGAAAAGCATTTTTTATGCTCAAAAGACAGGACCGCTTTGTCACTCCTGGGCTAATCATACGTTCTTGTGGCAATGAAAACAGGAAATGATAAATCAGTTACATTCCCTTAAAGTAGATGACAGTAATTGTTGCTGGTGGTGGTTGTGGTGGTGATGTTTTTCTGGTATGTTCACGAAGGTAACCTAAATGCCAATGATTGAGTTTTGGGACTGTTTCCACCTATAAGAAGAATATGTGAAAAGAAGAAAAAAGCTTTATTCCTTACATCACTACTCTTCTGTATGCATACAGCGTTTGCTCTCTTTAAGCATGCACAATCCGGCAATCGTTGAAGGATGAGAAAGTAGTTATAAGAAAGGTGAAATGTTCAAATTAATGTGCTTCAACTTGTCATAATCTTATTTCTACAGAGCAGAATACATTAGAGAGCCCAATGTTTCGGCCTGCAAAAAGATATTGTATCATTGTATCTCGTGTATCAATGTATCAGTTCCCCAGATATAGCATTTTGTTCGTGGATATTGAAATTCAGTATTGTTGCCATATATAACGAGAAAATAAAGCCCTCAAACTGCTGGTTAGAATGAGACAACAACTTTAGTCTAACTTCGACAAAGTCTACAAGTGAAGTAGAATGGCAGCAAAACGATAAGTCAAACGGATGGAATGGTGTTTCGGAGTTTTGTGCCCTCGCAAGGCAAGAGATCCTCTTGTTGAGGGTACGCAGGAAGAAGAATTCTAACATGCTCAAATGACGGAAAGGCATATCTCTCTCTTCCTCTATATATATTTGTCTCCCATAAATCTAACCCCTCGCCCACCTCGCGGGACATGGTAACATACTAAGTAGAAGATTTCTGGGATTGGGCGAAGCATGGTGTGGCCTTGTCCCACGGGCCGTTACGGTAACTGTGAAGACCATCACTAGTCACCCCGAAACGTCCGCCTGACAGGGCTCTGGAACCTGCGTGGGTCCGGACCCTACAATAGGCCCAATGTCTTGGGGGCTGCCACCTCTCAACAGCCCCTGGGTGACACCCTTAGTAATTACTTTCCTCTTTTTTGTCTTCTATCCCTCTTCATTTTCGTCTTCCTTTCACCGTCGAGTGGTTCCAGGCCTAGCAATGATAGGACCACCTTAGCTCTCCCCACAATGTGGGCACATTGTTGATCTGCAAGGGGGAGAGTGGGATTCTGTCACTTGACTGAGGTGGACCAGACTGTGGACTGCCCTCCATCAACACGCCACTTCGACCCGGCCTTCCGCTGAGACATGAGGGTGGTTGCAGCCCATGCCACTCAATCAGTTAGGCCCCGAATTCTTCGCAATTCGAGAGCCGGGTCAGTCCTAGCAGGATTAGCAATCACTCAACCTGCTGAAATTGACGGTGTGCCAGTCACTGTTCAGCCCCAAAAGAACCCTGAACAACTCACGAGGCGTGATTCGCACCCGTGAGTTGGATGAGGAAAGTGAGGCCGACATTGTAGACAACGTAGAAGGAGTCTTGAAAGCCCGGTGTATCAATCAAAATTCGCCGCGAAGATCAGCTGACTGAAACCAGCTCCATCATTCTGACATTGATACAATAAAGTCTCCCACTAACGTCAAGGTGGCTTTCCTGCAAGTACCAGTGTCGCCACACATTCCAAATCCAATGCGATGCTTCAACTGTCAGCTTTATGGGCGCGGCAAGTCAAACTGCAAAAGACCAGCAGTTTGTGCTCGCTGCGGCCGTAAAGAACATATTGATGACAAGGCTTGCACAGCCAAGCCGAAATGTCCAAATTGACAAGAGATGCCCGAAATTGATGGAAGAGAAAGCCATTCAAAGGTACAGGGCGGAAAACGGAGGAATGCCGTCATTGCAATGCAACCAATGCACTGCCAGTAGCTTTTGCTTAACTGCTTTGAGATCTTCACCTGAGAAAATCTCGGCAACACAAAGATCCACCAGAGCACAGCAATGCAGCGGCAGAAGCGCCAAGACAGGAAGTTTCAATGTCAACGCTGCAGTAACAACGACAAAAACGGACCAGCTAAAGAACAAGTCCAGCAGAAACAATATAACAAAAGCCAGGAATTGTTCCCCAGCAGCAGAGACTTCAAACAAGTTTGGACCCTTGGAAAATCTGGAGATCGAGGATGCATCCATAGAAGTCGCATGGCATTTGAAGTCATAATCAAGTCAGCATTTTATTAGACAGGAGTAATGGTTCTTTGCACACACAAAAAAATAAGAAAAAAAAAGCAAACAAAGTAGCAAAAGCTCCAGTCATTGTTTAATAAAAAGCTAAATCTAAATAATATTTTCATATAACATTTCACTCATGGAATAACGACACTGGTTACTTACCAGGCCTGACACAGACAGAATAGACCAACTGTATGCGGGAGAACCAACTCTCACAATCTAGTTCTATCTATCTTTATGAGAACTGACTTCCTGTTGACAACATCTCAGAATGATATGATTAATTTTGTCTTCATTGGCTAGCATTTATCCAATCAGACCAAGCGACTCTGAATCCATTGAGTTACGCTATTCACTATTCTATGGCGTTTTTTTGTATAGCCAGGCATAATAACGTATTCAGATTGCAGGTTGAAAGCTTTTGGAGCACGTCATGGAATTTACTTCCTTCTGGCCATTTCGACGGTAACATGATGGCCACACTGGGTTTTGACTGAACGGTGATTTTTTTTTTTAATGTCTTATGCCAGTGGTTTTCAACCCTTTTCAGGCAATCGCCCCCTTGAGCCTCACATTCAGTGAAGCATCTCTAGGCTCAATCAGAGTCCCTCCATATGCACGACAGAAAGCCGGCACTTGGGAGACAAAATATATCGTACAGTGTCGTTTCATTCCGATAAATTGTTTGGACTGAAACAGCTTTGATTTAGTGGCTATTAAAAACAAACAAAACAAAACAACTATGTATTTAAAAAGAAATGAAGTTGTATTTCTTAGCTCTTTGTTGTCTATTACTGTCTCTGAGAGATTGTGCAGATTGTGTATTATTGGAATTTACTCAGGAATATGATACAGAATGCAAAGTTCTCATCATATTCCACGCCGTTACTGTGATTTCATTTTCCACCATTCTAACAATTCATAGTTTCTTCCGACATGCTTTTGGATTGGTGGTTTGGTTTCATTATAACAATTATTTCGTCATTTCTTGTTTGGTTTATTCCTCCTTTTCTTTCACATACAAGTTATTTTTCCCTTTAAAGATTTGCCAACTGTGTACACAAACAACCCTACCAACTCGTCCGCCTATGTTAAAGATCCTTGCGAAAAGCCGTAAAAGTTCCCGTTGTGCAAAGTTCAGTTGCGTGGACACGACTGACTTCTAGCTGGACGAGAAATAGAGAATGTGATTTTATGTGTTTATGTTAATATTTATTATGTATGTGAGTGAAAGAGAGAGGAGATAGGGGGAGAGAGAGAGATGGAGAGAGAGAAAAAGAGAGAGAAGGAGGTGGTGGAATCTAAGTATCAATTCCTCAGATTAGCCTTTCTGCCGGTGATTGAAATTTAGTGTTGTTGCTACTTTTAATATCAGCATAACATCCCCAAATTGCTGTTTAGTGTAAGACACAAGAACAATGACAGCAAACGATAAGGTCAAATTATTCATTTAGAACTCTAATCGTGATGAAGAAAATGAAACGTCTAACTCACATTGATGTTTGTTGTCATGGACTACCAAAGCCCAGTAGAACCTCAAATCCTCCTAACAGAGGAGTCTTGGGAGAAAAAGGATACAACATTGATGAACTGGAAGAGTATGTCAGAACCAATGAGCCTCCTCTCAATCAGGATCAGAGAGAAGCAATTGAGAGGATCCTTTGCCATGTGAACAATGACAGAAGGAGCATTTTCTTCCTGGATGCACTAGGAGGTACTGACAAACTTCTGTCACTTATCTTCTATCATCTTCAGTTAGAATTCAAAGGAGAGTAAGTTTTAGCAGTGGCTCATCTATAGCTGCAACTCTCTTGCCAGGAGGCAGAACAGCTCATTCAACTTTTAAACTTGCTCTTGACTTAAATTTCAAAGAAAATCCTGTGTGCAATATTGAAAGGTGTACAAGCCTGGCCAAGTTACTTGAGGAAACGTGTTTCGTTGTCTGGGATGAATGCACAATGGTTCACAAAGGAGCACTTGAAGCACTGGGCAAGACTCTACCAGGCATCAGGCAGAACCAAACGCTCGGGTGGTGTATCACAATGTTACTTTCTGGAGACTTCAGGTAAACTTTGACAGCAGCTGATGAACTTAGGGGGGGGGGGGGGGAAGAGGGGGGTTGGTCCGGGTCCTGAAACCGAAATTAGTAAGGGGGGGCGTGCGGGTCCTGAAGGTGATTTTTGTTATTATGAGAAATAGACAATTTTAACTATTGTAATCGAATTCAGGATGTCTGAATTGGCAGAAAAAAATGTTTAAAAATGTGTTTGTCACATGGTTGTCATGGAAGCGCCGCCATCTTGGATTTTGAGTCCCCAAAAAGTACCAAATTCAATATAGATAGGCTTCGCCAAATTTTGCTGGATTTATTTGAAACTTCTCTTATGTCTTATTCAATCCAATTAAAAACTTTATACTCAAGGGAATTTTGATATCTCCGACAGATCTTTTGTTATAAATTTTTGAAAATGGTATGTAGCGGAATTCCATTTTTTCTTACTGTCTATCACAAAAAAATTCAACCAAAAAAAAAAATTGGAAAGTTAAACAAATTTTCTTCTGTATGAATTTTTTGATTTGTTCAAACATGTTGTTAGCCAAATTTTATTCCAATTGGTCAATAAATAAAAAAATAGTTCACAAATCAGTGATCAAAAGTGGAATTTCGAGAAAATCGCATTTGAAAGTTTTTTCAATAAAAATGTTATTGAAACGTGTTACACATGGCTAAAGTCATCATTACTGGTGTGCTGGGCCTCAACAATGATTTCCAAACTACCAAAGGCTTATGACAGATGTGTACGGAGGAGTAGCCTAGGGGTTTTGATAGCCACACTAAGATGTTATTTAGGGCTAATTTTGCGGCCCAATGGCATGATTCTTGTGCCTTTTTCTTGACCCCCCACCTCACTAAAAGGCATATTTCAGGGTTATAAAAATTTAAAATTGACATTTGGTTAGTAAAATAGTGTTCCTAAATGGATAAACTAACCGAAAAGTACAAACTCGCGATATCGATATTTTGAAGCGTAATTTCGATTTCAGGACCCTTGTTTGAAGAGCTCTTACATTTTGCATCATGTATAGAGGCTCTTTAGAACAAATATGAGGGTCATGCTCCACGCAGATTTGGATGCTGGAAGATTTTCAGCTCTTCTATTGAAATTGGGCAATGGAAACATTCAACAAGACAGCGAAGGAGAAATCAGTCTTCCAGGAGGCTGTGAAACTTACATGAAATGATGGATGAGATGGTTGCTAAGGTCTACCAAAATCTTATTCATCACATCAAGAACCATGGCTGGCTCTGTGAAAGGCCAATATTTGCACAAAAACATGAAACTGTACAGTCCGTTAACTGGAGACTCCTTCAATCTATTCTAGCTGAACCATTGATAGTACTGTTAATCCCAACCAAGCAGTTAATTTTCCTCCTGAGTTCCTGAATTCCTTGGATCCTCCTGGAATGCCATCTCATAAACTGAAACTGAAGGATCGAGTGCCAACAATGCTGCTGAGAAATTTGATCCCCCAAAGCTGTGCAGTTGAACAAGATTGGTTGTCAAACAAATACTACCTCATCTATTCTAGGCTGTGATCATCACTGGAGAAACAGTTTTCATTCCAAAAACACCTTTGATCCCACCAAACATGCCTGTGAGTTCAAGAGACTTCGGTTTCCAGTAAAAGTCAGTTTTGCAATGTCCGTGAATAAATCCCAGGGTCAGTCATGGAAGACAGCTGATCTTCACCTAATGGAATCATGCATCTTTCATGGTCAGCTCTATGTTGGACGCTCAAGACTTGGAAATGGAAAGAATTTATTCATCTTCACTCCCAGTGGAAACACCAGGAATATTGTATACCCAGAGTGCGGCTTTTGAGTTTGTAAATAAATAAATAAACTAAATAAATAAATAATAAAAATGAGGGATCAGAAAATGTTTTCACTTGAATGACCACAAGTATTATGCTGAAATATTAGTAGCTAGTTCAGTTTCTTCATAATGGTAAAATAGAGTTTTATATTACTTGTTTGACCTCATCGTTTTGCTGCCATTATACTTTGCTTGTCTATTTTGTTGAATATAGACTTAGGCTGTTGTCTCATCCTAACCGCAGTTCGTGGACGTATTTTCATATTATAAGTAGCAAAAATACTGAATTTCAATCATCCAGGCTGCAGCATCTGCAAGCTATCCCTTGCCCTCCCCCGTTTTCTTGTTACACTGGTGAGCATGTGTTCATTTCTGTTTTCATTTTATTGTTGACGACCGCTAGAGTGTACTGTACTCCGTGACCTGACCTTCTTTTCCTAGTGAGTAGTTTTTTCCTCGCCCGCTTGTTGTCAGGTGTTTTGACTCGTTCAGTAAATATTAGTATGTTCCCGAACATTCGATAACACTGTGGATAAGAATGTTTACGCCAGATTTGGCCTTGAGTGATGTAACCTGATAACGTATTGATGCGTGATTGGTTAGTTTGTGCGAGGGCAAAGGTAACGTTTATTTCGGGAACTTTCTGTAGGAATGTTTATATATATAGACCTGTGTGAGTGGTTGGTGGGGTGAGTAAGTGAGTTTCCTTTTGTGTGGCGTAGATATTTAGTTTCGCTGGTGTCTTCCTAGTA
Source organism: Onchidella celtica (assembly GCA_963931925.1). Lineage (NCBI taxonomy): Eukaryota > Metazoa > Mollusca > Gastropoda > Systellommatophora > Onchidiidae > Onchidella > Onchidella celtica. The sequence goes on along the minus strand of OZ007570.1, from coordinate 60,214,130 downwards.
TTTATTGTTCACTATACAGTGATTAAACTTTAGTATTATTTAATCTATTATCGGATCTCGTGTTTATTCATTTTACAGCTGTAATAGTTTCGTTTTCTAAAGGGTTGTAGTTAGATCAACTAACTCCCCCCTACTATAACGTGCTAGAACAACCTCAGCTGTTACACAGGCACAAAATGCTAAATCTGGGGAATTGATACCCTCTGTGTTCTGTTCTATGAAGGCTGAAGCACATTCCTTTGAACATTTTACCTTTCTAAAAACTACTTTTTCTTTCTGCAACGATTGCCTTATTGTGCATATTTAAGAAGAGTTAAATGCTCTGTGCATGCGATGAGTAGTGATGAAAGGAATAAAACATTTCTTGTTTTGTTTTTCACTTGTTCTTACTCAAAGCAAAAATGGTCCGGAACCTCAGTGGCATTCAGGTTCCGGAACCTCAGTGGCATTCAGGTTCCGGAACCTCAGTGTCATTCAGGTTCCGGAACCTCAGTGTCATTCAGGTTCCGGAACCTCAGTGGCATTCAGGTTCCGGAACCTCAGTGTCATTCAGGTTCCGGAACCTCAGTGGCATTCAGGTTCCGGAACCTCAGTGGCATTCAGGTTCCGGAACCTCAGTGGCATTCAGTTTCCGGAACCTCAGTGGCATTCAGGTTCCGGAACCTCAGTGGCATTCAGGTTCCGGAACCTCAGTGGCATTCAGGTTCCGGAACCTCAGTGGCATTCAGGTTACATTCGTGAACATAAGACAAAGTAGAAGAAGAAGAAGAACAACAACAACAACGACTATTATCCAACAAAGGGAACTCCATGACTGTTACGTCCTAACGAGTTTCAGTTTTCACTGCCACGATAACTTATAATGAGTCTTCCACAGATAAAATAATTCTGTTTTTGGGGTATGAAAATACTTTTCTTACAACAAATCCTGCTGAACATTTCGGCTGATGGCATTAGACTGATCAGGATGTTTCAAACTTGAAAGGTGATGAACAGAAACAGTTGCACTTCAAATACTCTTACGTGGTGTTGTAATCACAGCACCGACTATTATATTGTGTAGCATTTTTAGGTAAAGGCCCAATGGGCTACTCTCACAATGTGCGTATGTGTGTGTGCATGTGTGTTTGTCCATGTGTGTGTGTCCATGTGTGTGTGTCCATGTGTGTGTGTCATGTGTGTGTGTCTATGTGTGTGTGTCTATGTGTGTGTGTGTCCATGTGGGTGTCCATGTTTGTGTGTCTATGTGTGTGTGTCTATGTGTGTGTGTCCATGTGTGTGTCCATGTGTGTGTGTCTATGTGTGTTTGTGTGCATGTGTGTGTCCATGTGTGTGTGTCCATGTGTGTGTGTCTGTGTGTGTGTGTGTGTGTGTCCAGGTGTGTGTCCATGTGTGTGTGTCCATGTGTGTGTGTGTCCATGTGTGTGTGTCTATGTGTGTGTGTCTATGTGTGTTTGTGTCAATGTGTGTGTCCATGTGTGTGTGTCCATGTGTGTGTGTCTATGTGTGTGTGTGTCCATGTGTGTGTCCATGTGTGTGTGTCCATGTGTGTGTGTGTGTGTGCATGTGTGTGTCCATGTGTGTGTGCCCATGTGTGTGTGTCTATGTGTGTGTGTGTCCATGTGTGTGTCCATGTGTGTGTGTCTATGTGTGTGTGTCTATGTGTGTGTCCATGTGCATGTACATGTGTGTTACAATAAAGTATCATCAAATCTTTCATTTAGAATCTTGACATGGGTGTGAAAATAATTCGTTGTGGTTCTGTATTTCAAATAGTATGGTTGAAGTTGGATTAGCCCAGTCCACAGTTCCACACCACTATTTCGATTGGAGAAGTTTACAATGTCTCTTGAGTATATCGGTTTAATTAGTTCACTTTTTAGTTGTTCATCAAATGGCTTACAACAAACCAGAGCTTCGACCTAGGGTTTCTCAACTTTCACTTCCTGCGACTGTGGTATGAAATAGATATATCAGCTTTCTTTTGATACCCGTTCTATTTCATTAGTTTTGATCGAATACTATTAGCGATGCGAGGTAAAATCCATTTGTTTTCATCAAGACATTATTATCGTTGCTTGATAAAACTAAATAACATTTTTTTAGAACAAAACACATGAAACACAAACCGTATCAGAAGGAAGATGTGATATATCTCCTGTTAATTTCTTGATTATTATAATTCTTTATTGGTGTCGCAAATGAAAAGTAGTTTAAACGTAGTGTTTCTTATGTGTTTAGATGGAGTGACAGGGTGGCAGAGGCTGTGTGCTGACATTATGTAGAAGATTAAATCTACCATGGTGAAATTTAGATACAACAAATGGTGTATAGTAGGTCACGGTGATTATTGAAATTGATTAAAGGATTGAGGAGTGCGGGTGGGAGCATGGGGAATAAATAAAGTCAGTATTTGAAAGAAATCACAAAACAACATCTGCGATAATTGGAGGATAAAGTGGAATTGGAAAATGTTGATGTGGAACTGAGAGTACTGAACACTGGTCTTTGTGATTAAAATACAAAACAAGCTCAGACTGCCATTTGTGGAATGACTTTTTATCCTAGATTTTATTCTTTCATATTAAAACTGAAGTCTGTCTTTCTTTGGTTTTGTGCAGTTTTGTGTTATATTCACAAGTATGAAAGCTCAACATGAATAGATGTATGAACATTCCATTCTCTAACGCGGTATTCCCTAGGATAATAAAAACATAAACAAACCACAAAATCTCTCTTTTTTTCAAATGCTTTAATTCTACTGCAAAATGTTATCAGAAAATTACATCTCACCTCTTTTTATGCAAAGAGACGTAATTTGAAATAATAAGATAAGATAAGATAAATTTTATTCGTCCTTGTACAAGGAAATTTGTTTTGATCATTGAATACATAACAATACAGTTACAGAAGCAGAAAGTATGATACATAGCGCGCACACACACATACACACTGATAAATTAACTAAATTAACAAAATGGCTGACTTTCTTTCACCACAGGTAGAAATAATCACAGTAGGCCTACTTCCCTGACTTATGAAGTACAAGTAGGTTTCAGAAGTTCCATAGTTCTGCATGATGACATCAATATTCTATACCAACAGTGACCAAGATGGCAGAATAATTTAGATACATGCGTATCAGAACGATATCGTTAAGACCATGAAAGTTTGGAGTGTTTTTGCCAAATTACAGTTTCAGATAATATAATAAAAAAATGTGTCTGTGCAAAAGTGAGGGTCAAACGAATGTTAAGACCAATATGACAGAAGATTCGATGTTCGCTTCTTCTTGGGTAATTTCTGCTGAGGTCATCTTAATCGGGCAATGAAGGGTGTCAATGTAATAGCAGCTTAATTGTGAGGTTGATCATTAGGTCTGCAAAAGAAGGAAAGAGCGCGTTCGTTAAGGAACTGATTATTGTAGCAAATTTAAGTTGTCTTGGCATTCATTAAAAAGACATAGTCACGTCGATTTTCTGATCAAACAAACTAGAATATAATATGCGTCAAATGCACCAGTGATCAAGTAACTTAATTGCTTTTCTTACCCTTTATAAATCGTCACGGGAACATTCGTCTCTCAGTATCCTGACCGAAAGATACGGAACTCTTAAGTAACAGTTCCTCATCTCATTTCTAACCTGTGGTAACTTGCCCTCAAATAGCTTATAGCAAAAAAGTCCCAGCGATTGGAGAGAATTTATCACTCATAATGATTATTTGAATGTCTGTCGAGACTCAGAACTGGGCCCAGTAAAGCAGTCTGTTTCCTCAGTGCACCTGGAACAGTAAGTGATGCCCACGAAGGTGTAGAAAGTATGCATGAAATATTTGCAAGAGCTGAGGCGCCCAGTGTTAATTAATTATCCTTTCAGATAATGACATAATTCCTAGACAGGGATCAAAGTCTTTTCTCACAATAAAAGACATCCACCCTGATTTGCCCTGCTGACACCATTCCAGCATTTCTACTACATGTATGTTTGTTAAATTACAGACACATAAATCAATAACAGAATCAGCAAACATCTTCCTACAGCGTTTCGTTCGTTCCCTGCAAAGTCCACTATCGTACTGTTATTTCGGACAATTAGTATAAATGTTTTTTGTTTTTTTTATTTATGCTCCTTTAAGCTATGGACTAAATCTCCGAAATGCGCCCATTGTCTGGTGAAGACGAAGCAGTGTGACCGTTAATGATGAGTTTTTATATTTTCCTTGTCACACTGGTCGTCAATCTGTCTCTGCACAGCATTTCTTCAAAGTTTAAATACAACATAAATATAAGGTCTTGCTTCATCCATTGTACTGCCTTCTTGAAAGTTCAACACTTTTGGACACTGTAGAATTATGTTCAGCGATGTACTTCTACGAGTTCAGTAAAGCTCACTGCGTTCATTCAAATCCCTTGTTACCAATTTAAATATACGGTTATGATGCAATCGCTTTGCCAATTGTTGCAATTTCAATGAGAAAATATGTTCTGGTTAAGACATAACGGTTTAGAAAGCCATGCAACATTTAGATACGCAGATTTACATGGAGCGAAGTTATCACGAAAAAACTTAGTTCATTTCCACGGGGACTATAATTTTAAAAACGAACGGTATTTTGTCAGACAGAGACGTAAATTTATGTCATTGAACGTTGTTACTGTTGTTTTTCGGTATTTTGTATCGGTCAGCATGAAATGTATGGACAAGACCCCTAGCAGTCTAACGTCCATACGTTATAACTTTCTGAAGAAAGAAAAACTTTAACTGAATAGCAACACCGTATAAAAATAAATAATTGCCTCACTTTTTCTGGCACACAAAGTTCATTCTGTATTCACAGGCGATATCATTCCACAGATGATCACGCGAGTACCAAAGGCACAAACACACTTGGGCATCTGCAAACAAAGTATTAAGTTAGTTATCATTTACCACAACAAATTATTTTCAGTACAAAGTTAGTTTCTGTTCGGTTAAAACGAGCTTCTCACCACTGAATAGCCAGATTTCATACGTATAATTATTTATAGCGCCTTTTCACAATTAAGATTTTTCACGGATTAGACAGGAGAGAGCAGAGAGTCTTCAAATAATAATTAAGCACATCTATTTGTCATTGCACTCGTCCACGTATCGACGCTAGAGATTCCCTCTCTGTATGCACATCCCGAGGCACTACAACTCATCATTACCACGGTTCCCTTCTCTCCTTCTCAGTTTTTTTGTGCCGTTATTACAAACTTCATGACATGATCTGCTCCAAAATTTGTCTCTGCATACCACATTGCCTATCAGAATTCCAACAGAAGATGATCAGTAATGTCAAAAAAAGGGGTAGACAGAGAACAACTTTCACTGAATATCTTAATTCATGGACAACAAACAAACGTCACAACGACAAATCCTTCTTGAGTTTTACTGATGACAAATACGAGTGGAGAGGCATTATCGCCAGTGTCTGCTCCAGACAGGGCAAAAGATGACTATGATATTACAATTAAACTGTGTCCATAAATATTTAGGTCTATTTTCTTTTCACTGGAGAGCTTTTTAAAATAGTTCTTGTAATTAACTTTGTGTGAGTGTGTGATAAGGATCATACTTTACCGTTTGATACTTTTTTTTTATTGGTGTCGTGAATGAATAGTAAATCTAACGGAATGTTTCTAATGTGTCTAGATAAATGGACAGAGACAGGGTAAATCCAGTTTGAAAGAACATCCATTACAAAACAACACCTGCAATAGTTGGAGGATGAGGGGTACTGGAAAATGATGATGTAGAGGTTGTACTAGTATACATTGGATTGTCTGGTTCAAGAAACAAAAACAAGAAAGAAAAAATCTCAGACTGTACTTTGTATCACCGTTTCTTTCTAGATTTTATTCTTTCATATTGAAATTGAATATTTTCTTTCCTTGTCTCATTGTAGTTCTGTGTATATGTGCTACTTCTACTCTTGTTATGTTCTCATGTTTGAAAGATCGACATGAATAGATATACAAACATAAACATTCCACTGTATTCAGGATGACAAAAACATGAAAAAACACTTTTTTTTTTCCAATGCTTTAATTCTACTGATACTGTATTATCAGAAAATAATATCTCACCTTTTTTTTTTCTTACACAGGCACGTACGCTGAGTTGGTTGATTTAATTCACCTGTATGAACAGGTCGAAATAATCATAGTTCTCTGCTTTGTTCAACATATCAGGTATGTTTTAAAATTTCCATAGTTCTGAATAATGCCATTAATCTTTGAACAATAGTGACAGAAAGCTGGTAGAATAATGGCATAGGTGTATGCTTGTTAGAACGGTATCACAAAGACCATTGAAATTTTCGTAAAATTACATTTTGAGATAATAAATATTTTCTGTCTGTGCAAAGATGAGACTTAAAATGAATTTTAAGATTTTAAGATAAAAATATGAGAGAACATCCGATATCTGCTACTTCTTGGAAATTCCTCTTGAAATCGTCTTATCGGGGCACGAAGAGTGTCTAAGTATTAGTTCTTCCATGATCTGCAAGAGAAGGAAAACGCGTATTTTCCATTGCGGAGATGTCAACTGTAACAATCTTGAGTTGTCTGATTATTCATTAAAAGACATACTCACATTGAGTTTATTACAGATTTTCGTCGGTGTCTTACTTAGTTCTGTGCACAGACTAATAAAATACAAAGACTGGATGATCCGTTTGCGTGACGTCACAAAATAGCGAAAGGTCCGCCATTTTAGGTTTACGGTTGCGACCGACGCTTCAGCATAGCTACAATGCAGCGGTCGCTAAAAGTCCATACGGTCATCATTTATAACAATTTAAAAAAGGGCAGATTGTCACAAATCCCAGACTGGGAGATGTAATAAGTTATGACAGGACAACAATCACGAACGAACAAGTTTAACACTTAACAGAACAACCCATCAGACTCACACATTTATTAAACATAATTATACAGATAATAGCGCAATTACATACATTATATTATTGAAATTAACTGCCGTACAACGGCCTTATTCTCACATGCACTCTTCCTCGGATCCACAACCCGGTAGTTACTTCCTAAAGGCACTTCGGCCTCAGCCTCTCCCCTCAGGGTCTTAATAGCACAATAATTCACTGGCACCGCAGTCTCTCAATATCACCTTCCTATTGCCATAACACCTTAGCATTCCACTAGCACCTCAGCAGGGCAATAGCACATTATCATTTCAATAGCCCATCAACATGGCAATAGTACATTATCATTTCAATAGCCCATCAACAGGGCAATAGTACATTATCACATTCACGCTCATATCTACGTCCCTGTCCGTGGCCTGACTGCCACGACTGTATGTGCCTCTACTGTCCTGCACTGACAGCCTCACTCTTGGCCTATGTGTGGCCTCCGGCCCTATGCTGGCCTATCCCCTGTGCTCACCGAGGCGGCTCTTTGGCCCGTCCCTGACACCTACAAGAATAACATTACATTGGTATAATAATCCCATACCACTTCTATTCACTTCACCCCTCTTTACATCTCATGAAGCGTACACACAATAGTTCACATTTCACTCACCACATCTTACGGTAACACACCTCCACCGTAGTACACACTACTCACTCGCGCTACAAATCCATGAACTCAACTTTCATCTATCGCTCATGGCGCACATTGCTATATCCAATATCAAGGACTTCCACGTTCCTCACATATACTTATTTACATCATGGTAATAGACGAATATAATATAATACATCAATCATAATAATCAATCAACGTTCTACCTACCAGTCATCACTGGAAAGACTCTCTCACTAGTCTTCTGACTGCTCCCCTTATGTTCGCCCACTGGGCTTTCTCTTTCGTCCGTTCAGTAGGACCTTCTAACTTGCAGTGACAGTAATACAGCGCTTTCGCCTCATTCAGACCCCCCACAACTCACAACAGCACGCTTTAACTTACTTGTCTACGTGCGTTAATTTTACTCTCCTCCTTTCCCCCCGTAATTATTAACTATCGCTCAATCCACTCGTGACATCATCCCCCACCCCAAAAAAATTAATGCAATTAATTTCAAATCGCATCAAGATGACTGTCAACGAGTGAGCGTGAGCAATACTTACATAAAAATGACCTACCAATGCCCCTAGCACATAAAATACCGGAATCAGGGGAAAATATGGGGATCAATATGCCCTGCACTATGCATATATGTATCACATCATCAATAGCTAACTAAACACACTACCTAATACAGAATCAAAAACCAATCAACCTATCAACCATTCTTCCTATCATATTTATAATGTCAATATTTTAAAGTCGACTCATTCACACAGATCCTGTCAATGTCCCTGTCCTCCGATGTATAAACTCCTGAACTCTTCCCCTAGGCTCGACTAAGGTAGTCGGCGATATGATTGCTGGTTCCTGGAATTGGTTGAATAACGAAGGTATACGGCTGCAAAGCCAATGCCCATCTAGACAAGCGTGGGCTGGACGAACGATTCTTTGACAAAAACGTTAGTGGCTTGTGGTCTGTCTGGATACAGAATTCTCGTCCCATGAGATAACGTCCTAATTTCTGGACGGACCACACAATGGCAAGACACTCCCGCTCTATCACAGAATATTTTCTTTCTCTCTGCAATAACTTCCTACTGACATAACATACAGGATGGAGACATTCGTTCTTCTCCTGTAGAAGACAAGCGCCGACACCAGAGTCCGACGCATCCGTTCTGAGGATAAATTTAGATCGAAAATCGGGTAAAATCAGAATGGGTGAACATGATAATGCTGTCACCAAATTATCAAATGCTGTCTGACATTCAGACGTCCACTGGACCTTATCGGGTTGTCCCTTCTTAGTAAGGTCAGTAAGAGAAGATGACAAGGAGGAAAAATTTGGAATGAACTTTCTGTAATAATTTAAAATTCCCACTAAGCTTCTGACTTGTTTCTTTGTTTTTGGGATTTGCAACCCTTCTAATTTGTCAATTTTTGTTACTTCAGGTCTCTGAACACCTCTACCCACGATATGTCCTAAGAATACTATCTCTGGACATGCCAAATCCATGTTTGCGGGTTTAGCAGTTAACCCAAAATGACGTAATCGTTTAAAAATTACTGTTAGTGTCTGAATATGATCAGACCATGTCGACGTATGACATGCTATATCGTCAAAGAATGACACGACATTAGGTATGTCCTTCAACACTAGTCTCATTAATCGTGCAAACGTCGCTGGCGCGTTTACCAACCCAAATGGCATGACCTTAAATTGGAATAATCCAATGGGCGTTTGGAACGCCGTGTATTGTTTAGACTCCTCAGCAAGAGGGATTTCCCAATAACCCTTCGTTAAATCTATCTTGGAAAACCACATGGACCCGGCCAATGAAGCTATTAGTTCCTCCTGAAACGGAATAGGCTCCCTATCGCCTACCGTAATAGTGTTCAATCTTCGAAAATCAATACAGAACCGCACCGATCCATCAAGTTTTTTCACGAGGACGATGGGTGATGAATACGGCGATGTTGATGGTTCTATCACATCTAACTTCAACATTGACTCAACTTCCTTTATGACTCTATCTCTCGAAGAAAAAGGCAGCGGATAAGGTCTAAGAAATACTGGCTTATCCGAAGTCAACTTTATTTGGTGCTGGATCACCGTAGTGCGACCCGGCAAATCCGTAATAACATCCGGGAATGACGCTAACAGGGTCTTAAGTTCCCTACTCCTTGAACTCGTAAGGTCCGGGTTAATTTTTACGTCCCTGTAACCTTGTGTCGGAGTTAACTCCGGCAATTGAATTTCTACCTCTTCCTGTGCATCGGTGTCGCCCCTGTGTCTGTCTGACCAGTCTAAGACCCCCCGTACAAGCAATAGAGAAGACACTCTCCTCTGGTTTCGTCTGAGCACACAGATACTCTGGTCTCTGATAAAATCTCTGCAGCATATTAACATGGAAAACCTTAACTACTCCATCAATCTGAATAGCATAATCTACCTTCGAAACGACTCGCTCAATCGTATACGGACCTTTCCATGTCATTAATAACTTATTATGATCCGTAGGTAGCAACAACAGAACCTTCTCTCCTGGCTTAAAACTTGGAAGTTTGGACCCTCTATCTTTATAGTTTTTCTCTCTTTTTGAAGCGCTACTAGAAGCTTCTTCCATAATAGTGCGCGCTGAAGATACTCTCTGTCCTATCGTCTTTTGGCACGCACTGCACGTCTTACAATACAGCCGTACATCTCTATGTATCGATGGCCAATAAAAATCTTTGAGAACTCTCTCCTTGGTTCTAGCACTTCCCATATGACCCGCTAATGGAACATCATGGGCCAGACGCAATACTGTAGCAATTAACGACCGTGGCACGACGACCTGCTTTTGAACGGAAGCCACTGTGACGTACATACGGAACAGAATGGCCCCCTGGACAAAAAAGGAAGACGACCCGTTCTTATATTTCCTCGTTTTCTCTGTTCGCGCTTCCCCAAAACATGGGCTTAATGATGGATCCTCCCTTTGTAATCTCGCCAAGCGCTCTGGCGTGATATCTGGGTTGACCGCTGGCGTCGCCAAAGGTCTAATCTTAGCCTTATCACGTACCTGTCGACGTGTCTCGACTGCGGCACAAAAGTCAATACCTTTTGATTGTGACCATGCCTGCACATTCTCCTCGGAAGGGGAAACTACCCGAGATACATTACCAATGATGAGCTGGGCGCCTGGAAAACAACCAACGACTGCTTCGACTTCCCCGCTAAGGAAAGGTGTATCTATCACTATTCTTGCCATGGGTAATTTCTCAATGGCCCCTGAAAATTGGATGCACGGGACAGTCTCACCTGTAAGCTGTGAATCCCGAATGCAGTCCCTATGCACTCCCACAACGGTAGATCCTGTATCTCGTAAAACCGAGACCGGTTCGTCCCCAACAAACCCCGGATAAACCCTAAGACCACCTCCTGTATGACATGAATTTATAACGGGGATCTTTCTCCCACAAGGTAAAACACCGGAAGATAATAACTTCTCACAACTGGGACACTTAGAATACTGTCCGCCTCCGTTGTCCGATGTAACACACGCAGCCGCATGATGAAATTTATTAGGGGAACATGGACTGGAGCTACTGTCCACGTTCGCCGCTATCCTACCTGCAGGGCAATTCACGCTGATGTGATCTGCTCTTCCGCAGTTCCAACATTTCGCGGCCCTACACTCGCGTGAAAAGTGACCCACGCGTCCGCAAGTCCAACACTCCGCTCCCTGTGCTGCACTAGGCCTGGGTCCCCGTGACCCATCGCGACCGGAACTAAAGTCCCTATGCCGTCGGTCATCGGCAAAGGTCACAAATCGCCCCCGGCCATTACCGCGACCTAGCCCTCCTGCTCGGTCAAACTTATCGGATCCATATGCAGGTGATTGGTGATAGCCCCTACGCTGCCCCTGGGCTTGCCCACTATAGGCACCACGCTGACGCGACCTGTCTTTATGTCCTGTCGGCGACCCCTCGACAACGGCGACGTACCCAGCATCTTGGACGTACGCCCTCGCCACTGGTTTGGACGGATGTGCCGTACGGTATGCTTCCGCCAACTTAGACGCCTCCTGCACCGTCGCGGGTTCGTTTTCTTTCAGGAAAGCCACCAGATCTTTATGGCCCGACGCGTACAGCTGGTCACGGATCATTAGGTCTTTTAATTTAGTAAAATCCGCGCCAACATGCGCCAAGTCTACCCAGTTCGCGAAATATTCCGTCAATCTCGCGACGAAGGCAGCAAAGTCCTCCCTGGTATCCGCCCGTGCTCGCCTAAACTGCTCCCGGAAATATTCCTCGGCACGCGCAAATCGGCGAAGCAGCAAAGCCTTCAGCTTATCGTAATCTTGCACGTCTTCGCGCTGTAGCTCTTTAAAGTAGGTTAACGCTCGCCCCTGCAATAGAGACGCCAGGTACGTGGACCATAATTCCTTATTTTCCCCCCATTGCAATTGTGCGTTCAGTTCGAACCTGTAAAGGAAGGCGTCTATGTCGTCCTTCCGGTCGTCGAACGTAGGGAGCTTAATCCTAACGCCACCTTTATTGTGTACCTGCCGCTCAACTGTTTCCGTTGGCGTATTCTTTTTGCTTTCTAATTCCGCAATCTTTACTTGCGCCTCTATCTCCTTTAACTTTATCTCCTGCTCCCGAGCCTCTTTTTCCTGCTGCTGAGCCTCTTTTTCTCTCTCTCTATCTTTAGTACGCTCGTCGCGCAATTCTGCCTGCTGCTCTTTAATCCAGCCGCGTAGCTCTTCTCCGTCAAGGCCAAGTTCCTTACCCAACTTCATTAATTGTTGAAGTTCCGCCATTTCACAGATTTATGGTTATGGTACGTATTATGAAAAGGACCAACCTATCGGTATGATCACTAACGATACGACCAGAGACCTGAGATCACACCAGATGTAACAACACCCAATTGTCTCAAATACAATTCAGAAATTTACCTACTTCCTAACTAATTCTATATTCATACAATGCATAGCACTATTAATAATAAAAAAGAATAGAAAAGACAAGAATGAGGAAATTCAGTAGAAGGACCACAAGTACGTCAAGGACAACGAACCAGACTAGGACAAAGACCTAAAAAAGAAAATATAATGGAAAAAAATGCAACCTAACTACGCCGATTACACTACAAGGTACGAACAAGAACAGAGTCTGAAAAAAAAGAACGTATCTACAGATAGGGAAGAGAGGGACAAGAGAAACGTCTTCCTAAAACAACGAGGAAGATGGGACGCCACAATCTAAACAAAAATACAGGTCCCTACAGAACTGTTCACTGTGATGAACGCGGTTCCAAGTTTAGCCCACCTCCCGAAGAGGATAAACTACGCTCACCACAGCAAACCCGCGCCACCGCCCGTACAATCAATTACAACGAAAACAGCAAAAACAGAGAAAAAGACAGATGAAAAGACAGCCCTCAATCCAGGGCACAAATTTTTCACTTAACTTTCACCCTTGATTTCAATTTCTCCCCTTTCTCGGAGCTCTGGCTGCTTGACCTCTACAGGCTGGCACACACACTCTCTCTGCAGAAATTTAAGTACACATTAATACATATTCATCAAAATACATGCATCAATACATATTCATAAATATACATAAATCATACCATCATGAAATTTCCATTCATCCCACGAACAAAGACAACACAAATTCCTACCACAAGATAAGCATTACGTGGACAAAAACTAAAGTAACAAATGCCCACTGAGAAATACCTACTAACTAAGTACAACTAAATATTACGAAAATGGACGAGTCACAACGGACGAGCCCCCAATGTCACAAATCCCAGACTGGGAGATGTAATAAGTTATGACAGGACAACAATCACGAACGAACAAGTTTGACACTTAACAGAACAACCCATCAGACTCACACATTTATTAAACATAATTATACAGATAATAGCGCAATTACATACATTATATTATTGAAATTAACTGCCGTACAACGGCCTTATTCTCACATGCACTCTTCCTCGGATCCACAACCCGGTAGTTACTTCCTAAAGGCACTTCGGCCTCAGCCTCTCCCCTCAGGGTCTTAATAGCACAATAATTCACTGGCACCGCAGTCTCTCAATATCACCTTCCTATTGCCATAACACCTTAGCATTCCACTAGCACCTCAGCAGGGCAATAGCACATTATCATTTCAATAGCCCATCAACATGGCAATAGTACATTATCATTTCAATAGCCCATCAACAGGGCAATAGTACATTATCACATTCACGCTCATATCTACGTCCCTGTCCGTGGCCTGACTGCCACGACTTTATGTGCCTCTACTGTCCTGCACCGACAGCCTCACTCTTGGCCTATGTGTGGCCTCCGGCCCTATGCTGGCCTATCCCCTGTGCTCACCGAGGCGGCTCTTTGGCCCGTCCCCGACACCTACAAGAATAACATTACATTGGTATAATAATCCCATACCACTTCTATTCACTTCACCCCTCTTTACATCTCATGAAGCGTACACACAATAGTTCACATCTCACTCACCACATCTTACGGTAACACACCTCCACCGTAGTACACACTACTCACTCGCGCTACAAATCCATGAACTCAACTTTCATCTATCGCTCATGGCGCACATTGCTATATCCAATATCAAGGACTTCCACGTTCCTCACATATACTTATTTACATCATGGTAATAGACGAATATAATATAATACATCAATCATAATAATCAATCAACGTTCTACCTACCAGTCATCACTGGAAAGACTCTCTCACTAGTCTTCTGACTGCTCCCCTTATGTTCGCCCACTGGGCTTTCTCTTTCGTCCGTTCAGTAGGACCTTCTAACTTGCAGTGATAGTAATACAGCGCTTTCGCCTCATTCAGACCCCCCACAACTCACAACAGCACGCTTTAACTTACTGGTCTACGTGCGTTAATTTTACTCTCTTCCTTTCCCCCCGTAATTATTAACTATCGCTCACTCCACTCGTGACACAGATGTAGTCAATAAAATGAAAGCATAGGCAAGTTAATGCATTTTTAATACATGTACAACCAATCTTGACAAATAAAAAGAAATTTCTACTGCAGATAGAACTATAATCGAAATTGTTCCACCGGCGGCCATGTCGTTTATACGCTCCCGAAGCTCGTGTTTTCAGTCTGGTTAATTTATTAGTCTGTGGTTCTGTGCTTTTCCACATAAGTAGTTCTATGAATCATTAACCTTCTTACTTCTGATAATTATTATAGGGATAATATTTATGCCATGTTATGCTATGGACTAAACCCATGAACTGTACCCACTGTGTCAAACAAAAGCACCCTGTGATTGTTACAGAACAAGGACATGTCACTCTTATTTAAAACACACTGTGACACTCAATGATGGGATGCGGATTTTCTGTTTGCCTTGGCACAGTAGTCAGCAAACTGCTGTCGTCGTGCAGCATTTGTTTTTCTTGAAAACAACATAAATGTGGGGATTTCGGATTTTTTCTTCTTTCTTGAAAGTTCAGCACTTCAGTTTACTGTAGAATTATATCCAGTATAATAATTTGTAAGGAAAAACAACAACTACTAAAGTACTAATATAAAAACACAAAAATACTTATCGTGTCAAGGAAAAAAAATTGTCTTTATCCATCATCCAATGCTTTTTTTTTTTCACCACTATTTATCAATCAGCATAAAAAAAAGTATTGACAAAACCATTAGCAGTTCAACGTCGTCCGTAGGTTAAAACCTTCTGGAGAGAAAACATTTCAATACCGTAAAACAATAAACAATAATTATTGCCTCACTTTGTCTGGCATATGAAGTTCTTTCTGGCTTTACAAGAGATATCATTCCACCTAAAATTATACTTCTTCCAGAGATGCAAACACATTTCAGTACCTGCAAACAAGGCATAAATAGTCATATTGTAAGCAACATGTTATTTTCAGTAGAAATTAGTTTAGAGCTCAGTAACAGTAAGCTTTCCCAAGCTGAATAGACAGATTTTAAAAACATAATTCTTAATGCCTTCCCACAATTAAGGTTTTACTCGAATTAGACAGTAGAGTACATTTGCAATCGCCTCCGTCCGCATGTCGATACTAGAGATTCCTTTTCGGTATGGACATCCCAGGGCACTGCAACTAATCATTACGTTCCCTTCTCTCCCACTTCACTTGTATTGCCATCTGGAATCTCCACTGCCTCGTTTCTTTCTCCTTAATATGACATTATGGTCCAGTGGGTTTTATTTGTGTCTCTTTTTTTTTTACTTTGTCCTTCTTTGTTTTATACATATACCTTTCTGCTGACACACTGCGTCTGGGTTATTTGCGTATTTATTGAACTGTCCTTGCGTTTTTTCCTTCTTCATTCCCTCTTTCCGACCCGTTCATTTTCACCCCATCAGCTTACCTTTCACGTGGACTTCAAACTTGTCTAAGTCACCCTTAACTCTTCCCCCTTCTTTTTACTCTGCCTTACTTCTTCAACCTTCTGCTCTCCAAGTGACGTGTTATTGTTATTAATTGTAGCAGTAGTATTTTATTATTATTATGTATAATGTGTGCAGTGTAGGTCACTGTGCTCTCCCATATTTTGCGCGGGTTAGAATTTTTATTCTTGCTTAGCCACAAAGAGAGGATCTCTTGTCATGCGAGGGCATAGCACGCCGAACAGTCTCTCGCCATGCCTTGCTCCTTGAATTGCTGTACATCCTTGACTCTCATTATTATTCTCTCTTGTATCTTATATAATTCTATTCGATAATAAAATTAAGAGAAATGTTGTTCACCTGGTTTAAATCAATATTTTTCTATCATGAACATTTTGCTATTTATTATGATGTTTCACCTGTTGCTTTGAATAAACCATAACTTTGCATTCTATACTTCATTAGCCATTTCAGTGCAATTCGATTCTCTCTGCTAGGTATTGAAAACCAAGATTTACAATAAGAAATACTGAGAGTGGGAAAAAGATCGATCAATTGATAACTAAGAAAACAACAACAGAAGCGATGCGTGATGGACTGAGCAACTGATGTGCTCTAGTGTGTCCACTCTGCATAATTTGAACCTGGCTTTTCTCATATTACAGACAATGTTCAAATTAGACGATGTTATCACTACTTAATGATCTCGACCATCCATCAGATCCCATGCTCTCCCTTTTTATGGCTTGCGTAACCAAATTCTTCCTTTGGATAACAATAGAATTAAGTCTGAACTTTCCTCCATAGGATTTTTACGTATCATTATAGATGCATAGTATGCAGCGGATGCGATTCAGTGCGGATACGTTTCACCTACCTTTGCCGCCATCAGGTTGGCTGTAATTAAAGTCACTGAATCCCAAAAGTGAGTGATCACTCAACCATTCAAACTGCCCTTTTCTAAAATAATCAGAAGCGCCTATCCAGACATCCCACACTGAAAAATAAAAGGCCAACGAAGAGTACAATTTAGAAATTGCAATTAGAATTTCAGTACCTGCACCTGCCCATGCCTGGTTTCGGTCACAAAGTAAACTGTAAAAGGAACCATCGTCACGATTTTTACACAGGTTTAGACTAACATCTGCAACATGACACGAGCGTACTACACTGATTTTTTTACTGAATAATTTTACCATTGTGTCTCGACTTTCTCGTTTCAAGTAACAAGTTTCCAGTTTGTAACTTTTGCATTTTCTGTGCAAAAAATCTCAAGCGAAAACATCTAAAATTGTCGGTTGTTCGGTTCTTTTTTTTTTTAGGGCCCTATTTCATGAACGTTTCTCTACATCTCTATCTGTTTGTTATGCAGTCATTTGAAAAGTGTTTTACAATTTCCCCGCCACCTTACTGAACATCAACAAAAAAAACAGTGCATCCTTTACATGCGTATTGTGCATTGTTGAAATACCCGAAATCTGCAGCATAAGTGCATTAAACTGACGCTCGGCTCCGAGAAATTTTGCTGCAGTTTCCCCCCAAATAGCTCATCTTCTGTCGCATAAATGGGCCAGCTCATGGAAGGTTTATGATGATGTATGTCTACTGTAATGGAGTAAATGTCACATTGTTTTCCTACTGTTTAAAAATAAACCTAATATATTTACCATGCGAACAATCGAAAAAGGTTTACGAAGATATTAAGTAAACAACTGAAAGCATAAATACGTAAATAAATAAATGAATGGGTAAATCATTCACTAAATACATAAATAAATAAATAAATAAATAAATAAATAGATACCAGCCAGAACAACGCCAGATACCACAGCCAGTCCTAACTATTAAGCGCCCATGTGCAGTTTATCACTGTTTACTTAATTATTATTTTCATGACCATTATAGTTATTTTTGTCATAAAAATAGATTTAAAAACCACTGAAGTTTGGAAGATAGCTGGAAAGTTTCTTCTTTTTGGACTGAAATAGCCGCGATCCTGTAACACAATATGCCATATTTGTAACAGTGTCACACGAACAACGCCCCTGAATGATTTAACTTAAATTAATTTTGCAGTCCTAGTAAAATCTTCATGATAAGTAAGGTGCCCTGGAATCTTACTTTTGCGTGCTCGAATTCCCTCTTTCAACCAGTTGTTCAGTGAAGCGTCTCTTGGCTCAGCCAGAGTCCCGCCATCTGAATGACAGAGCGCCTGCATTGGAAAGATAAAATCTGTTGGGAACAATTTGTGGTTCTCGTATAAATTGCTTGGACTGAAACAGCTTTAATTTCATGGCCATGGACACAATACTAAAGACTGTCTATTTAAAAAGAAATGAAATCTTACTTGTTACTTCTTTGTTCTCTATTTCCGCCTGTGATTACTTAGCTTACTATTGAAATTTATTTCAGAATCTGATACAAAGTGTTAACAAAAAATCCCATCATATCTGCATGTCGTCACTGCGATTTCATTTCCCACCATTCAAACAATTTTATAGTTTCTTTCGACATGCTCCTCGATAAGTAGCTTGATTTCATAATTACAGTCAATTCTCTTTTTGATCATCCCCTTTTTCTTTCATGGGCGAGTTGATTTCGCATTGAGATTTTACTATAGTGTACACAGACTACCTACCAATGCTTCACCCCATGTCGTGTATCCTAGAGAAAAGCCGTAACAGATCTCTTTGCGCAAAAGCCAGCTGTCTGGGCACGAGCGACGACTAACTGGAAGAGAAATTGGAAAATGAGTTTATGTGTTTATGATGGTAATTTTTATTATAATATGTGCATGTGAGGGGGGGGGGAGGGACCAAGAGAAAGAGAGAGAATAACTGTTTCTCTCGTTTTTTATATCAGATGGAGGAAGAGGAAGTATGATGAGGAAGATATGTAAAAAGAAAATGACGACGATGCAGTGAGACTTTCAGAGGTAAACATTTCAATAAAAGGGGGTAGAAGAAGACGAACACACAAAGAGAGAGAAAGAGAGAGAGAGAGATGGGGGGGGGGTGAGATGGAGAGGGAAAGAGTGTGTGACAGAGAGACATGGAAATGAACTAGGGGTACTAAACTAGTCATGTATATCTTTACCAAACAGAATACTGACGGAATCTAATTCTCTGCACTAGCTTCTGTCAGGTAACGTCAAGTAAACTGTTAGTCTAAACTTGGTACTAACGGATTATCTGATGGTCTAGACTTGGTACAGTCAAATTGTATGACAGTCTAGACTTGGTGCTATCAGATTATTTCATGGTTTAAACTTGATATTGTCAGATGTCTTGCAGAAAGTTGTGCACCACATGATACCACAGTTCGCTAAACGACTGCATGAAATCAGTATGAAATCACCTACATTATTGATGATACTCACTAGCAAAAACAAGACCACTCACAACCATTACAAACACCTTCAACATTTTAATGTGCAACACTTTCTAATCGACCAATCTGGGATGAAAAATTTGCTAGATGTACCCCGTGTTTGTCTATGAGATGATAAAGAGAAAGAAAAACGGGTATAAATGTGGGCTAGAATACATCGATCTGGACCCAAGCTTTCAAACATGACAGTGTTTGCAGGCCGAACATTGTATGACATGTTCTGTCGTAATATCTGGGTAGTCTGACGTCCAATGACTTTGATCACCACAGACTACAGACTGATGTCACAAAGTGTTAGCAATTGAATCCATAATCTTTAATTCGGCATTAGAAAAGAGTAATGGTTCTCTACTTACATGTTTTGAAAATGATTGCCAAACACATCCCAACAGGTCCAGTCATTGTTTATATAAAATCTTAATAATATATAACATGTCCCCAAGGGGGTCACAATATTAAAAGCTTACCAGCTCTGACACAGACAAAACAGACTAACTGTAAAAGGAAAACCGGTGTCTGCATATCCCATTTCTCTCTATTTATAGGAAGAACTGCCATCTTCTTCCAATCATCTCAAATTGGTGTCATTTATGTTGCATTCATTGGCTAGCATATATCCAATCAGACTGACCTGCTGCGACTCTCGCTGGGTTTTACTATTTGATATTTTATAACGTGCATGTTTGCACAATGGAGCCTACCAGTAATTTAGCAATTCTGTATTCAGTTTACAAGTTGAAGACCTTTGGAGCATATCATGGAATTCCCTTTCTTCTTTCCGTTACGATATCTTCGTCAACGTGGTCGTTTTTAAAATGCTCAATCGAGGCCTGAAATGCCGGACATGTTTATCAACACCAATTAGAGCGAGTCACAAAACTTACACCGAGAGCTCCAACACATCCACAAGACATAGAAACATGCAGTTTTCACTTACATTCAATTTTTTTTTAAATCTAGCTGGCTTGCTGTGAACGAATGAAATTATTGGTAAATGTCCGTATTGTGTTCAGCGAAAACAAATTTGGAAGTTAAATATTATAATATTTCCCACTTTGCATGTTGTTGTTAAAATGTCCCCTGATTTACCAGCCAGTGGTTTGTAAGAACAGGAAACTGTGATCACGTATCAGTGAAAGGACTATAAATAATCTTCCCATAACATTTCACTCATGGAATAACGGCATTGGCAACTTACCAGGCCTGTCACAGACGAAATAAATCAACTGTATGCGGGAGAACCAACTCTCACAATCTAGTACATCTACTATCTATCTTTATGAGAACTGTCTTCCTGTGGTTTATATCTCAGAATGTTGTTTGGAATTTACTTACTTCTGACCATTACGACGGCAACATAGTAATTTGATGATTCAATCGCCACACTGGGTTTGACTGAGCGGCGTTTTTTTAATTAAATGTCTAAAGCCAGTGCTTCTCAACTCTTTTCAGGCAATTGACCCCTTGCGCCTCAAACTCAGTGAAGCACCTCTTGGTTCAACCAGAGTCTCGCCATATGCACAACAGAAAAACTGCATTTGGGAAATAAAATATATCGTAGAGTCGTTTTCTTTCAGATAAATGGCTTGGACTGAAACTTTGCTTTGATTTAGTGGCCATTAAAAACCAAATCAAAACAAACAAAACAACTATGTTTTTAAAAAGAAATAGGATATTATTTCTTAGATCTTTCTTCTCTATTTCTGTGTTTGAGAGATTGAGTAGGTTGTGTGTATTATATACTGGAATTCCCCAGGAATCTGACGCAAAATGAAACATTCTCATCATGTTCCATGCCGTTACTGTGATTTCATTTTCCACCATTCTCAAAATGTATGCATGTAGTTTCTTCCGACATGCTTTTTGGATTTAGGCCATGGGACCAAAATCCTAGCTAGTCTCTAAAGTAAATTTCGTTACGCACCCCCTAGGGAAAATCTAGGTATTGTTTTAATATATCCCCAGTAACCATCTTTGACTAAAAATCAAATGTTGTCATCAATAACTGGGCACATTAATAACTTATTTTTTAAAAATAACAATGTTTATGGCTATGTAACATCTATGTTTTTTGCATGTTTGTTTCGTTTTACATAATTATATATTTCACAAAATCTCCACCTTTGAACGCAAAAGGCTTTTTTATTAGACCACTTATACTAATCCAATTTTACATTTTCATTTCAAATACCGCCGAGGGTACATGGACGTTTTTATTATTTTGATTAGTTTGGTTCTCGAATTTATAGAAAATGCTTTGTTTCATCGTGCTGTCATTTTCATCCTCCATCTTGCCTCCATTCTGTTATAGTACCGTGCAAGTCATAAAAGTAACCATATCAAGCTTGGTGCGCAGTGTCCTGGCGCGCATGAGTTCTGAAGCAGGACTGCAGATTACTATTTTATTGTAAGAGACAGAGAGAGAGAGAGAAAGCACAAGATTGTTTATTCCGGGCAATGAACCTTCTGTAGTGTCTAAAGATGACCAGAAACCTAAGGATTCTCGAAATTTCATCCAACTTTTCAAAAAAAACTGAATTATATTGCTATTCACATATTTCTTAGTGTGCATACAGCATTCCATCATGGAGGCAGCCATTTTTTGTTTCGGGGCGAAAGGCTCAATTCCATTGGTTGATTAGGATAGCATTGTTTAAATGGCAAACTCAATTCGCATCATTAATTATTATTTATGTAAAGTGTTTACATACAAATTATACAAAAATGTGAAGACTTGAAATGACAACATTGGTTTTTTGTAAAGGGGAGATGCATAAGAGCTTGCATGCATTTTTCCCTTTAAAGATTTGCCAACTGTGTACACGTTTGTGCCAACCCTGCCAACTCGTCCGCTCATGTTAGGGATCCTTGAGAAAAGCCATAACAGTTCCCGTTGTGCAAAATCCAGTTGCGTTTACACGAGTAACCTCTGGCTGGACGAGAAAAAGAGAATCTGATTTTATGTGTTTACGCTAATTTTTTACTATGCGTAGGTGAGAGAGAGAGTAGAATCAAGAACAAGAAAAGGAGAGCCATGTAATAATCGTTTGCCTCCTTATTGATATTAGGTGAAGAAAGAGAAGGTTGAAATATTATGAGAAAGATCGTGTAAATAGAAAGTGATTGCGATACAGCGAGATCATGTGAGTTTACCATTTCAAAAGAAAAAGAAGAGCGACTGCAACACCCCCCACCC
>OZ007570.1:60064847-60191365 GCA_963931925.1 Onchidella celtica | reverse complement strand
GGTTTTTTGTTGTTGTTGCTGTTGTTGTTTTGGTTTTTTTTTTGCATTTATGGAAAAATTGTTAAACCGAGTTAAGGTCGTCGAAATGCGATGACGGCAAAGGCAAAATTTTGTTGCCATTCGTCAGAGCAGGCTGACAGTAGGGGGAGGGGAAGGGGGCAGTTCTCCAAATGTTTGTAAAGAATATTGTTTTTTTCTAATCTACATGCAGAAAACAACAAGCACGGAAACACAGTCATAGCATTTGGATAAGATTCCATATGAGAAGTTTAAACACAATGACCTTATATGACCTGTTCTGTGAAAAGGAAAAAGGCAGGACACCGACAGTTTACGCAGACAGACCACAACAACAAAAATTATATTGAAACAGTTTATACTGTCCGGTGGCCTAGCGGTTTGGCCGCTTATGTTGTGTAAATGGTTGTTCTGACATTTATAAAAATGGCTTATCAGAGAGATGTAATTGTCTTCTGAGTGTCTATTACCTTCTTATTCCAAAGAAACAAGTGACTGAGTTTCAGTATCACCTTTGTTTATAATTAGTAATCATGCTCTAGATTTACTCCATAAAGAAGTAGTAGTACTCAGTACAAGTACAAGTACAGTGTGTTAACGAAGAGTAGACTGTCGTATAAGCGAATGAAAATGATCATTTCCGACGTAGATTCGTTAACGATTTCCATAGGATTGGCAGGATGAATGTAGGAGCATTTATCGACATCAGACCCATGTCATATGATGTTGTAACCTGTAATTTTGTGTTAATCTACACGGGAAAGATGTCATTGCTATACATGTGCAAATTTGATGTTTGCCCTAAAGATTGGATTTCGGTTGGGTTGCTGACTCAACACACAATCTGAGAAAAGAACCGAATATAATGATCTGTCAAATTTATTTTAGAGCAATAGATAACACTAAAAAAAATTATTGTCAGTTCTAATTCTATATAAAATGAACTTCAGTTTATGCAGAAATATTTCTAATTCTTTTTTGATAATCGAAGAGTTATATGACACTGATTACTTATTTATTGTATTATTTGTGTATTGAAAGCAATATTTTTTCTTCAGGAATAACTATGGAACTGAGCAGCGATGGCCACTCAAGCTGAAAATGTATGCAGTCAGGAGTACATGGAAAGTCTGGACAAGTGACAATAACATCTGGAACTCACAAATTTAGAATACCCCCCACCCAGCATCTAGGATTTAATCAACATTTGCATTTCACTTCTTGTCTCAGTACAAGACTTGGCTGGCATATCTAAAGGATGATGAAGATAAAAGGAATCCATTCTGATGTCTTTGTGTTGTCTTAACCCGTAAATCTACGTGGGAACGATGTCATTACTTCAAAATTAAATGTGCAAATTTGATGTCTGTTTTATGGATTGGATTTCCGTTGGCTTGCTCCCCGGGACACTATCTAAGAAGACAGCCGAATAAAATGATCCGTCAAATTTATTTTAGAGCGATAGATAACTTTGAAAAAGAATGATTGTCAGTTGTTAGTTTAGGTCAAATGAAATTCAGTTTATGAAGAAATATTTCTAATTCTTTTTTAACAATAGAAGAATAATTGTACAAGGCTGATTAGTTATTCATTGTATTTATGTATTGAAAACAATATTTTTTTATCAGGTATAACTATGGAATGTTTGCTGCCAGGAGTACCTGGAAATTCTGGAAAAGTGACAACAATAATTACCTGGAACTTACTAATATGGAGTTGCCCCCCCCCCCCCTCAAGTTTCACCCAGCATGTCGGATGTCATCAAAAATTGCATTTCATTTCACTTCTTGTCTCAGTACAAGACTCGGTTGGCATAACTAAAGGATGATGAAGATAAAAGGAATCCATTCATTTGTATGCAGAAAATCACACCGACATCTTTGAACTCTTTTTTCTTAGAAATATGACTTTTCGCAAGTCTTGTGACAAAATGGCTTGTACAGGTGTTCTCGCCAAAATCACTTTTTAGTATCTGGTTTCCACATTGTTCCCTTTATTGTCTCTTAAATTTAGTTTTGCAAAATCATACTTAGCAGAACATGAAAATGTCTTATTGTAAACCTCTGCGGCAGATCAAAACAGTTAACTTGGCTATTCTCAAAACTTCTTTCCATAAATATCTAGAAGCCTTATGCAAGACGTTAGATACAAACTATTATGTGGAAGATTGATATCATAGAAAATATCCATTTATCCAAATTTCCAATAAGTTGTTCATTTTTTTCTAATATTAAACTGCTCCTATCACGAATAAAGACAAGAATGGACAACAATGTTGTATAAAATTCCAGGAATTTTCACAAAAACAATGAAATTTTATTCGTGATCAAGGTAAAGGCTCTCTCCTTCACACGAGTTTGTCATAAACATCCTTAAGACACATAATTATAATGAACAGCTGCTTTCCAAGGACTATCATCACATCCCCTTTGCTACTGCTAGCAACACAGGACAAATGGTTGGAGATGATATATGCACACAGTTTCAACACAATGAATTCCTTTTTCTTGTTAGAGAGGACTTCTAGTGCATTCCGAACGCCTGTTTGATTTTTATAAAGGTGCATAAAGTACATGTTTCGTATTTGGCGTCTTTCTTACACAATCTAATAACAGCGATACCATAATCATTGTTTTGTCCTTTCTACTTCTCGTCAGTGGTAATAAGAAGTATGTTACCAATAGCATCATGGTGTGCTTATTTTTCAGCTTAGTATATTCCCAATATATTGGTTTCTTGATGTATGAAATTTTATCAATTATAAAACTCAACTTTTACTTTTACTGTGTAATAAATCGTCGCCGTCCAGGAACAATGTTCTATGTCAAAAATCGGAGAAAATGAAAATTTGATAGCGGATAGATTTTTTTTTCCCCTGCGGATCAATGGGACAAGTTTCAGATTGATTGGATTACAAGTTTTTAAGATATTAAGTATTGTCATGTTAAATTATGTTTTGGCAACAAAAAATCGTCCACAAAGAATAATGCAAGTCGACATGCAACGGTCAGCGCAGCACGACAGAAAGTTTCATGTGGACATCCCATAGTTTTCTCGGACTCTTTGAAGCATTCTAAAAATAGCCCTAATGTAAGCTATCGTATCATACGAAATCGTGGCCTACTCTTTCACTACACAATAGGTTATTTGGCCTGTTTCCGGTCCTTTTTTTTCCTGCATCCGAATTTAACCCCAAAGCTGCGGAACCTAACCCCCAAACTGCAAAACCTAAATCCCATGGCCCAAGTTGCAGAACCTAACCCCCTATGTTGCAGAACCTAATCTCTAAGCGGCAGAATCTAATCCCCAAGCTGCAGGACCTAATCCCCAAGCTGCAGGACCTAATCCCCAAGCTGCAGAACCCAATTCCCAAGCTGCAGATCTCAATCCCCGAGCTGGAAAACCCAATTCCCAAGGTGAAGAGCCCGACCCCCTTCCCCAAGACGCAAAATCCCACAGTAGAAAACGGAAACGAGGAAAAAGCCAAAAGGAGCACATGAAAGAATTATACAAGAACGGAATGGAATGTACAAGTTCCAGATGAAAACTTGTGCCATAACGGAATGTCGGACGTGGCTGCAATGATACATGCAAAAGACAATGCCATAAGAAAAACAAGGAAGAACAAAGGCATGTGCAGGCTTATTATAAAATTCAATTGATTTTTTACTTTTCATTTGCAATGGATGACGACTAACAAGTGAATAACTAAGATCATTTAAACTTTTTTAAACGATCGAGTAAAACTTAGAGGACAATTCAAGCAGGATTTTAATTGTTTGTTTATTGTTAATTGACTAATAAATCTGTTTGCGTTATGTCCGATGTTTTTATTACCGTTCAGTTTTATTGTTGGGTTATCGTTTTATTCCAGCTTATTGGACATTAACAAGAATCAATAAAAACTAGCTTAGATTGATCAATCTATTGCTGAAAAAAATCGATTACGTACATAACATAATGTGCCATTAAATTTTTATAGCTCTACACTTGCTCTTCGTACTTTTCCTCCAGGAAAAATATTGTATGTCGACTTACACTGGCTATCAAGAAGCGTTGCTTGATTATATGTCGACTTATAATAGTGTTCCCGGACGAAATAAAAAATAATATTGTTGTAAGTCTAATATCTCAAAATTGAAAGGAAATATTGTTAAAATAACAAGGTAGTGATATGGAGCATGAAATTACAAAAATTTTGATATAAGTAATTTGTTTGTACGACGTTTAATGTAACAAAATAAAACAGATTTTTGCTTCTCCTGACAAGTAGAGATTTTGACACACAACAATGTTCCTAGACGGCGACGAAATGTTAACGTGTAACTGGATCCCACGGTTTCTTCATGGCCCTTCTGCAGTGCGCAGTTGCCAACCGCATCAAAACATTTAATTTCAAGCCCCTGATGAATGCTTGATAATCTCTGAACTCTTGGGCTTTGTTCTTGATTTTACTACTGTCATTAATAATGATTTACTTTTGACAAAATGCCGTCCATCAAACCAGTGCTGTATGTTAGGCCTGGTCTTATTGAACTTTTTGACACTCTTGTAATAGTCTGTAAATTAGTCTGAGACTTACTCTCCAATTTTTGTTTTACCACACCGCAGCCCCTCCAACTCGATGGCACATGAGTTTGGTACCTCTGTGGCCCTGAAAATGTGTGAAGACATGAAAGATATTGAAAAAAAGATCTAATAAGGGATAAGTAAATAAATTACGAGACGTCAGGTCAAGTATCTACAGTATGGTTAGGATTTGGCAACTTTAAACATCATATTACATCTGATGGATCACATACGGCCGAACAGTGTAATGCATACATGTCAGTAAATTACATACAGAATGAGCACTGGGTGGAATTGAAATTTTTCTTGTCTTGTAAATGCAGTCCATTTACAACCTATGATGAGAGCTAGGCAAATCCGTCACTTTGAAATATCAGGAGTGTGTTTTTATGAATACCAGTCCAAGCTGTCTCTAACATTGAAGGAAATGAAAAAAAAATAAACATGTTTCAAACAATAATGTTACAAGATTTGCAAAGATATAGTACACATGTAAGGTATTAGCCAAGACTGATCTACATCTCTGGCTGCAATATGTTAACTTTTATTTTCTAGATCTCTGTGTTCTTTTCATGCCTAGGTTTGCTAACCTTGGTAATCGTTCTTTACATTACAACATCTAGGCCATCAGTTTAAGTATCCACGTTACCAACACACAATTTCAGGACTGGTTCTGGTGTACATTTGTTTGTATTTGTATTTGTATAACTCTTTAATCCCATTTGGGAAATTTGCCTTTGTACCATTGCAGCCCAGTTATAACTGGAGCAAACACGTCGTCGCCACAGTGCAGCGCCGGTCGGCGGGTTGTTGTTTTTTTTTGGGGGGGGGGGAGGGGGGAAATGAAGGGGGAGGGAATGGTGTTAATCATATCAAGAACCATGGCTGGCTCTGTGAACGGGCAATACGTGTACCAAAAATGAAACTGTACAGTCAGTTAACTAGAGACTCCTTCAATCAATTCCAGCTGAACCATTGACAGTATTGTTGATCCCAACCAGGCAGTTAAATATCCTATTGAGTTCCAGAATTCCTTGGAATTCCTTACCGACTAGACCTAGAACGTGATTACTAATTATCAATAGTCAGTGGTATCGAAATTCAGTCAATAGTTTCTTAAGACGAAGAAGATAATACAGACTCAGAAGACAATAACATCTCGCTGATAAGCCGGGTTTATAACGTCAGAACAACTGTCACGGATCGACTGTGGTCTCAAGTATGCTAGCAATGCTCATAAAAATGACATGTTATTGTTAGATAGTGATCGTGAAAAGAGCGTGCAGAGTATGAGACTAAAATATTCGCGGATTTGTTGTTATCGAGAACAAGTTAAGTGAGTGATTAGGGCGTGCAAAGTGGAATTAGACTTCCGTTGCCCCCTGGGGGAAATGACAAATATTAAATTAAAGGAAATGTTTACAATGGTGGCAAGTTGTCAGAAAGGCCATGGTGAGGACACAGGTGAGTTGGATCACATTCCTTATGATGTCAGACATCCCTACCAAGATGGTATGCTCAAATACAACAGTCTACTCTCCGTTAACACACTGTACTTGTATTGTGTACTACTACTTCTTTATCGAGTAGACCTAGAACATGATAACTAATTATCAACAGCCAGTGGTATCGAAACTCAGTCAATAGTTTCTTAAGACGAAGAATACAATACAGCCTCAGAAGACAATAACATCTCGCTGATAAGTCGGGTTTATAACGTCAGAACAACCATTTAACAGCATACGCTACCAAACCGCTAAGCCATCGGGCAGTATCTACCGGTATATACTGTCACATCGAATCCGTCGTGATGAAACATCGTAAATGGTCAAAATTTCGATAATCGTTTTTACGGTCTGTTAGCTTCTTTATACAATGGTGTTGTTGAAAGATTATAAACTAAAAACCTATAGAAATGGGTGAAATCTGCAAAAACGAAACCTCGCAAATGCGGCATCAGTGAATTCCGCCCTGATGAAACCTCACAACTCTGGTTGAGAGGTCTCAACACGGCAGTTCTCGGCTGCCCAGGTGTGCTTAGGAGGTTCTCACAGAACAATACGCTAGGCTTTACCAAGGAATATTGTTAATTTCACTTCCATTGTGTTTGTCTTACGCTTGGACATTTTTGCCCGTAACATTAATCCAAGTTTTCTTTCAGTTTAAATTCTTTACCCTTTTTTTTATCCTTAGTGTATTCGAGAAATTTTTGTATCATAATTATTTCGTATACCATTATTGTCACCAGTTGGTTCATTGTGGCGAACACAGTGACAGTGTGACAGTCCTATCCTCTCCTCGCTGCCCCCTTCCTCTTTCTAATTCTCCTACATGTGACAAAGAAAAAAAAAGACTGATAAAAATACTGATATTAGTCACTGCTCTTTTTCCAAAAAATACCTTCAGTTCTGAAGTTTCATCATTCCCAATCCATCAATTATTTTCTCAATTTCATTTCTGCTGCTTTGATGTTTAATTTCTACCTATGTGCCTATGTTATGTGTCTGTATGTATGTGTATGTATGTATGCCTAGCATAAGAGTGTGTGCAATAGATTACGCGTGAGAAAGAGAGAGAAAGAGAGAGAGAGAGGGTGAGTTGCAGATGGAGAAAGCAAGACTTTCTGTAAAGCGCCTAGAGCAATTTTTTGGATACAGTGCTATATATCGTCGCTATGGTGCAAGACTCCTGTAACTAACATTTTTGGCAAAATCACTTTTTTTCATTCTTTGGTCTGAAAATCAATAGCGCACCTTGTGTCAAAAGCTCGTAGCTCAATTCTTATAAATAACCATACTGCAATAACCAAGTTCATTGTCTTTACAATACTACATAAGCCAAAGAAAATCAGCTTTTTGGCTCTCCTGTAAAATTTTCGATATATCAGTTACAGGAGTCTTGCAGCATAGCGACGATATTAATAAATGATCTTCATTATTATTATTATTATTATTATTATTATTATTATTATTATTATTATTATTATTATTATTATCATTATATTATTAAACGCCAATTTCTAAAAGCATAATCACTTGGTGGGCCCATTCCGAGAATAAGGTCTGGTCACTCTCGCTTTGAAAATGAACACGTCTTATTCCATTCCTTTGACGGTTCGACAATCAGCAGGCGTCTACCGTCGTTTGAAGCGCCGGTGTGACGAAGTAATATTTGGTCCTCCGTTGTGGACGTTCCCCCAGAACAAACACTTCGTAACAAGAGGTCACCCGGAACGAATACTTCATGGTGAAATTTGCCCCCTGTATTTTGCCAGACTTGAAGATTTTCGAGACTTTTAACACCTAATTTTGAAAACCTAATGAAATGCTACTAAATACACCTTCGAGTCTTGTTTCTGTATCAAAAACGAATTTTGACATTTTTTTTAAAATGGCCTTTTTTGGGGGGTGGCGTTGTACTTCGTCAGGTGGAACGTTTACTATGAAGCAAGTAATAGTTCCGGAGACCAACTATTTCATAGCACTTTATTCCCCCCTCCCCCCCCCACACCCCCCCCCCCTCCACCTCGAACAGATACTATGAAGTGAACGTTCTCCCCGGACCTTTTACTTCATATACAGTCAACGTTCCCCCTAGAAAAGATACTTGAATACTGATTTACAATTAAACCCAAACTTTGAGAGAAATAAGACCAATCAGAACGGTAAACGAAAATCATTTCAATAAGACTACCAACAGCACAGACATGACAACAATAATGAACAATAATGACAACGACAACAGCAACAACAACAACAAAAACAACATCAATAACAATACAGAATAATATACATTTGACAGGAATGGTTTTTTATTCACGGATTTGACACAATGCATTAATTGTTCGCCGTTCTCCTTTTGTGACTGTGAATGTTGGCATGATGCTTCATACTTGACAGGTGCATGGTCGCCAGGAATATGGAAGCCCTTTGTTATTTCGTCACTCACAGCGAAACAAATCAAGATCAGAAATTTAGCATTATGAGTCGTTTTGTTGTGATGCTTGTTGTTTGCTTTTCTTTCTTTTCTCTTTTTCTTTCTCTCCTCCGTTCTTCTTCCTAGCTTGTTGTTCTAATCTAAATATAATTATATTTACGACGATTTATATTGCAGGAGTTGTGTCAATTTTATATTTCTTTTGATCGTTCCTTCTTTTCCGTATTATGTATGTTTTATTTGTGGTTTTTAATGTAATATTCACCTACAATTCTTGCATGTATCTGTGTGTGTGTGTTTGTGTGTGCAGGCCCGTGCGTTTGAGTGTGTATTATGAGTGTGTGTATATAATGCGTGCGTGTGTGCCAAGGGACAAACAGGCGCATCTAACATCAGGTTTCATAACCCACTAAGGGAGACATCGATCCCGCAGATCCTGAAATCGTCTTCGCATAATAATTATCTTTGCGAAGTTGGGCGAATTGTCAATGTCAATGTCTGACCGAGCATTCAGGCAGAATTTGAAAGCAGTGTGCTCCCAACGATTCACCTCCATTTTCTGCTATCCCAGCTTAACGGATGAGACTGAGAAATAATCAGGAAATTTAATTAGGGGATTTAGAGAATACCCAAGAATGAGAAAAGCGTGATTTATGAGAAATCATGAAGTCTCGATGGTAAAACGTGTTTGGTGGTGAACAGGCCCTAAACTACGTTTCTTAATGGCTTGAAGCTTTCATTCTCATTTGTTAGTAAAACACCTAGGGTACTCGCAACTGACATGTTTACGATTTCAGTATATTATGGGCACGAAGTAATCTCCATTCATGTTCATGCATTTTGAATGAGAAAATACTATTTAGTTAAGACAAAGTGGTTTAGAAAGATACGCTGAATTTGGAAACATAGATTTACCAAGATGAGAGGTTATCTTTAAAAAATTTAGTTCATTTACTCCTACATTTACTTTAATTATAATTTATCGTGGCAGTGAAGCCAAGAAATGATTCGGATGTAACAGGCATGAACTTGCCTCATACAGATAATATTTTTTGTGATTTTTTTTCTTAGATTCACCAAGGTAAAAAAAAAAAAAAAGTGCTTTATTCCTTTCATCACTAACTCTTCTGTATGCACTTAGCAATTAACCCTTCTTAATTATATGCACAATGTCAATCGTTGAATAATGACAAAGGTAAAATGTTCAAAGGAATATGCTTCAGCTCGTCATATTGTACTTTCTAAAGAACAGACTACAGAGGGACCAACGGTTCACTCTGGCAAAAAAATATTGTAGATTCTCATGTATCAACGTATCCGTTTCCCAGATTTATCATTTTGTGCGAGGATGATCGAAATTCAGTATTTTTGCTTCTTATAATATAAAAATAACACCTCCAAACTGCTGGTTAATATAGGAGGCAGATTGAACAATATCTACAAGTAAAGTATATTGATGACGAAACGATAAGTTATTCATTTAGAACTCTGTTTTACCATGATAAAGAAAATAAAACTTCTAATTCATGGTTGGTGTTTGTTGTCATCGAAGTCAAAACACTTTATTAACCCGAATATCTGCACGGACCGAGTCGACTCAGACGTGTCATGATGCTTTATGAGTGTGAGTGGCCTAGAGGTCGTGGGATTTTCGGACCCAATTACTTTGAGGCAGGTTTGGCACTGCATAAAATGAATATCGTATTTTCGTTTTATCAATCTGTCGCAGCGTCATTCCCAAGCTGTGCACTCGGACCAAGAGGACGGTCATTGTTTCTTTTTCCAAATTGTGCGATCCTGACTCTTGAGGATTGGTGAGTTGGTCTTAATAGCTTTGTTCTCTTTGATACGTAAAGCATTTCATTTACTCTACAGTGAATATTACAAATGAATATTACATACTATTATACGATTACTATGTTGTACAGTGTGGCTGGATGATCAGTGCTTAAGCACGTGGTTCGTTGCAGATATTATGGCCACTTAGGCTGGCTGTAATAAGAGTTTGATGCTAGACTTAATGTTGGATAATATCAGTGCTATGGAAGTCTTCTGTTGTTTGAAGTTCAGTCGCTCTGCTGTGACTGACAGTGTATTACGAAGGCAATTAGGAAGATTCCTAGTATTACCGATTGATAGGCATAGGGAGTAGGTGTTATGCAGTATATGTCCCGATTGTTACAGGTGTTAGCACAGAGCTACGCTGCGTGCATCACTGTGTGGAGACAGCCAGCACTGTGGGCGCCGTATGAGGTCCATGTAAGTGTATGCTATAGTAAGTAGGAAGGAATGTCATTGTGGACTAGTGTATGAATGTGCATGGCGCGAATGGATGATCAAAATGACATGATCCTGATAGCGACAATGATGAGACCATGCTCGCACGCGATAATGGTAATGGAAGAGAGTAGTACAAGTATTAGGGGTAGTCGTGTCTTGGTACTATTATTATTATTATTATGTTATGCTGTTACAAGAGTTACTCTTGTATGTCAACAAGGACAGTTGGAGAAAATTGCGTCACTCTCAAGTGATTAGTAAGCCTGGGGAGACTGGTATAATCGTGTAGTTTGGGGCCTCTGTGGCTTGTGTTCATCTATATCTCCACTGTGTATGAAGCTAGTTACTTGAATGACATGTGTGCGTGTGTGTGTGTGTGTGTGTGCGTGAGAGAGAGAGAGAGAGAGAGAGAGAGAGAGAGAGAGAGAGAGAGGTGCGTGGGATGGATTATACACGTGTAATAGTATGACTATTAACCCATGCATACTAATAATAAAAACGTATGCTTACTGTAATGTATGTCCATTGTTTTGGATTTCTTCACATTGGTAAGGATAAGGCAATGAGCCAGGGATGCCAGTAAGCATGGCTGCACTGGGTTTTTAGCCAATAATAGTTTGGGCCATTTATAGTTTTAGCCATTTATAGTTTTAGTCATTAGTAGCTTTAGCCATAGTAGTTTATAGTTTTAGCCATTTATAACCATAGTCTTTATAATATCCTAAATACTTCATGGAAGGAAAAGAAATCGAATGAAATGGTAACGAAAGACACCAACACGGAGCGATCACTAATAAAAACATTTAGGAGAAGACAATTGCAGTTCATGGGACGCCTGAAGCGACACAGAGGTCTTGAACACCTTGCTTTAACTGGAAAAATAGAGTCCAAAAAAAAAAAAAGCAGAGGTAGACAAAGAACAACATATTTAGAAAATATGAACAGATGGGCGACAGTGAAAAACCAGGACAATATGGGCTTTTTGAGAGCATCCGAGCACAGGAATGATTGGGGAACCATGATCGTGGATATCTGTTCCAGATCCGACACTTGAAGAGAGAGAGAGAGGGTTATTCTTAGATTAGTCATCATACCCTTTATATTCTTTGTTAGTCTCTTTAGTGGTGTTAGTCCTTAATTATAGTTAAGATTTTAGATTCCTTTTGTTACTTTTTGGTTTATAACTCCAATCATTGCTGGGCTACATGATCTGTTTTTTTTTTTTTTTTCTTTATAATAAAATGTGATCCCTTGCATCAAAAAGATCCTGGTGTGCTGTTGTTTTGTGAAGTTTGTGAGGAAGCACCATGGTGTTGGGTGTCGAATGGTTAATAGAGACACGACACGAGCAAATAAATGTAATTTGGTTTTGTGACAAAACTTTGGGTCTTGGACTTCATACTTATTTTTTTTTTCCTTCTTTGAGACCGACGAGGTACGAGATTTTTTTTCCTTCGTATTTATAGTAACACAGAAACTAGGCCACCCATCAGGCAACCTCTTTCCAATTCATACACAAAATTGCATGATGTTAAACTTCATCCAGTGCACTTTCCACCCATACACAACATGCCTATATTCTAAGTAAATAAGGAGACACTAAGGTTGAGAAAAAGGGGGTGGGGTAAAGTCCGTGTTTGGAAGAACATCCATCACAAAAACAACAGTTACAGTAGTTGGAGGATACGTGGAGGTGGAAAGTGTTGACGTAGAACTTCTGGCTTCAAACATGACATTGTGTGATTCAGTAAAAAAAAAAAAAGCTAAGACTGCAGTTTGTAACATTCAGGCGTTTAAGTTTTATTTTAGGAGATTCGCTGCCCTTGGTATTTACACCTCACTTTTTCTTATTTTATTTTCTTGTTGTGGTAGGGATTCGTTTTTTAGAATTTGCCTGGGCAGAGGCCTGTTCGGCCTGCTCTTCACGATTTCCAACTGCCAAGGTATTTTTAGTTTAACGTGCTCAACGTGACAACTGGCCCTCCGAATTTGTTATCCTTATCCGAGAAGACTAGGTGCTCGATCCTACATACCACGGGATCAGGGACAGGAAAATATGAGAAAAATCCCATAATTCTGACTTGTCTGCACCGACCGGGATTTGAACCTGGTACCTTCGGCACGAGGGGCGAGCACTTTGCCTCTAGACCACCGTGTCAGTTTGAAGGGGCAGCTTGTAACATTATTCCCCTTCATTTTATTCTTTCATATCAAAAATGAATATCGTCTTTCCTTGTTTCTCTGCAGTACTGTGTGTGTGTGTGTGTGCTATTTCTACGCCTGTTCTGTTCACAAGTATGAAAGATCAGCCTAAGTAGATGTAAAAACATTCCACTTTCTAACACTGTATTCAGTATAACAAAAACATGAGTAAAGCGCAAAATCTTTTTTTTTCTCAATGCTTTAATTCTACTGCTATTGTGTTGTTGTTTTTTTTACTCTGACTAAATCAAGATGGGCAGGTTTCAAAATTTGAATAGTTATGCATAATGACAATCTTTTACCATTAGTGACCAAGTCGGCACAGTGATTTAGATACGTTCATATTAGAACGATATCATAGAAACATAATATGAAACTTTGAAGTGTTTATTACATTTTGAAATAATAAAAAGTCTGTGTCTGTGCAAAGGCGAGAGTTAAACTGGATAGTATTATATTAAGACAAATATGATAGGAAATTCGATGTTTGCTTCTTCTTGGGAGATTTCTGCTGAGGTTGTCTTGGTCGGACCACAAACAGTGTCAAAGTAATAACAGTTTAATGTTGATGTTGCTCATCAGGTCTGCAAGAGAAGGAAAAAGCATATTATCCAGTAAGGAGATGTCAATTTTAACAATCTTGAGTTGTCTGATTATGCCACATATAGCCACATTGGTTTTCTGTTCAATAAACTAAAATATCAGAGTCAAACGCAGCAGTGATCTTATGACTTTAATGCTTTCCTTCCTCTTTATAAATCCCTATCGGAACATTCGCCTCCGATACGCAAAATAGTCGGAACTCTAAAGCACTGTCTCTCCAGCACGTCTGGAATGGTGCATGATGCCCAAGAATAAGTGTGAAGGACAACTGCACGATCTTAAGCATCCATTGTTGATTGATTATCAATTCAGAGAACGACGTAATTCTCAACTTGGAATAAAAGACTTTTCTCACAATGAAAGACATTCATCCCGATTTGCTCCAATGACATCTTTTCAATATATTTATTATGTTTGTTAATCTACGGTTATTTTCCAACATGATCAATTATTCTAGTGTTTTGTTCGTTTCTTACAAAGTTCTGTCTTTTCGACATAAGTAGTTCTACAAATCATTAGCGTATTGTTACTTCTAAGAAGTAGTATATAAGCTTCCTATCCATGCCATTTTTGGGCTAAAACCATGAAATGTGCTCACTTTGTTGTGACTAGAAAAGGGTCCAGCGATTGTTAGTCTATGAAGCCAGGGCATCGTCAATCACATGTAAAACATGCTGTAACAGTTAATGATAGGCTTTTACATTTGCCTTGCAACATGAGTCGCCAGTCTGTCTCCGCTTAGCGTTTCTTCAAAATTTAAATACAACGTAAACAGAGGGACTTGCTTCATCCTCTGCTTTCGTGAAAACACAGCATTTCTAGACACTGTAGAATTATGTCCAGCGATATACCTCGCCAACCCCCTTCGCGATTTGTGACTTTTATGACGGTGTTAGTAAAACTCTAAATGCTCACGCAAATCTCCTGTTACTGATTTTAATTTACGGTTATTAAACCTCCTTGCCTATTGTTTCAATTTTAAATGAGAAAATATCTTGTAGCTGTAGTCGAATAGTTTAATAAGGCCATTGCAAAATGTGGATGAACACATTTATCCAGGGGCGAAGTTGTCTTTTGAAAAAAATTTGTTCATTTATTTATTTCTGCGGATATTATGATTTTTAAAACGAATGGTAATTATCTTATGTCAGGAGAAAAAAAAGTGTACATTTATATGTCATTGAACTTTTTTTTTTTAATTGGTTTGTGTCAGTCAATATGAACAAGTAGGGAACTATAGTAGTTCTACATCCGTAAGTTTTAACTTTCTGAAGAAAGTAAAAGTAAGCTGAATGCCACTACCGTAAAACAACAAATAATTGCCTCACTTTTTCTGGCACACAAAGTTTAATCTTTTGTGACAAAAGTTATCATCCCACCGCCAATCCTCCCGGGTGAAGAGGCACACACACTCTTGATAACCTGCAATTATAGTGCAAAGTAAGAATAGAGTTAGTTATAATGCACGACAACCAATTATTTTCAATACAAAAGTTAGTTTTGAGCTCATTAATAAGCTTTCCGTCCTTGGATGGTCAAATTTTACGCACATAATGTTTGACGTGCTTTCGCAATAAAGGTATTAAACAGGTTAGACAGAGGAGCGCTGAGAGATATCAGATAATTAACCATAATTATTTGCTATCGCCCTCGTCCACATGTCGAAACTAGTGATTCCCACTCAGTATGGACATCTCGAGGCATCACAACCAATCCTTATGTTCCCTTCTCTCCTTCTCAGAGAGAAAGAGAGAGAGGAAGTGGGGGGGGGGGAGAGGGGAGGGGGCGAGCTCTTCTGTCTTGGTTTCATGCTGAAATGGGTTTTTTCAGTATCTCTTTTGTCATTTTTTTAATTTTCCGTCCTTATTTTATACTAATGCTCGCTTATTTTCACACACTGAACACTTTGTCTGGGTAATCTGCGTATTTATTGAACCATCGTTCGGTTTCTTCCTCTTCATTACCTCATTCCGTCCCATTCATTTTCACCCTATCAGCTTACCTTTCACGACGATATTTTTCTTTTTTATCTTATCTACGTCACTCTAGCCTCTTCCCTCTCTTTTTACTCGCCTTTACTTCATCCAATTTCTGCTCCCCCAAAGGCCCGTTAGTACTATTAAGTCATATAATATGTTTCATAAAGTTCAATGTGCTCTCCCATAGTTTACGTGGGTAAGAGTTCTTCTTTCTGATTATCCTAAACGAGAGGGTCCTTTGACTTGGGCGGGCATAGATCGCTGAACCTCCTGTCCATTCCTTCATTCATGAATTGCTGTACATCAGTGGCTCTCATATTCTCTACGTTATATACACCTCCAAATTATCTTACATATGTACATTGTTTAATAACGATAATAAAAGAAATGTTGTTAACATGGTTTATATTAATATTTTTATAACATAGACATCTTGTTATTTTATTTGATGATTCTGTTGCTTTAAACATACCGTATAGCATAAACATTGCATTCTGTACTACATTAGCCATTTCAGTACAATTCGATTCTCTGATAAGTATTACAACCCAAGTTATCCAATAAGAAACAACAATGAAAGCGGGAAAACGTATCGATAACTAAGAAAACAACTATATAAGCGATGCGTGATGGATGGACCAACTGATGTGCTCTAGTGTGTCCACTGTGCATAATGTGAACCTGG
The DNA here is from genome assembly GCA_963931925.1 of Onchidella celtica. Classification (NCBI taxonomy): domain Eukaryota; kingdom Metazoa; phylum Mollusca; class Gastropoda; order Systellommatophora; family Onchidiidae; genus Onchidella; species Onchidella celtica. Next base: position 60,175,093 of record OZ007570.1, on the reverse strand, counting down.
CTTTTCTCATATTACAGACAATGTTCTGATTGCGCGATGTTACGGCTAATTACTGATTTCGGACCATCCATTAAATCCCTCTCTTTTTTGTCTCACATCCTCCTCAGCCAAATTCTTCTTTCAGATAACAATAGAAATGTGACTGAAATCTGCTCCAACATTACCTAATATTGTACATCATTATGTGCACCTGGTGCGATTTAGTGTGGATAAATTTCACTTGCCTTGGTGATCATCAGGCAGGCCGTATGGGAAGTCACGGAATCCCAAAAGTGTCTGGTCGCTGACCCACTCAAAATGTCCTTCTCGAAAATGATCATTAGCACCTATCCAGGTAACCGACACTGAAAATTAAAAGGCCAAAGCAATAATTAGAGACTGATCAAGTTTTATTTGTGCCCACTGTGCCAATGGTGTTAGAATTCATATTTAGAAGCATCATGTCATCATTACAAAATGATGTATGGCTATATTGTATGTTCCCCTTACACCTGTCATCGAGCTAGGATTGCAAAACCTTGGTACGCAGGGATAGGGAATTTGACACTAATTGTAACATGGGTGGGGGGGGGGGGGAGGATGATCTTTCCGCCTGTTTGTTTCCCCATTTCTTTGTTTCTTTGGTCAGCCCCTTTTTAAAGAGTTTATTTTTTCTCTTTCGTATTTAAATAGATTTTGACTTAGGGCTATACTGCGTCTGTTTCACAATGAACGGGTGTTCTTTCCTGTGCTTATGGATAGCTGGCAGCAGCCTGTATCCTGTAATACCAACATGCCATTGTAACAGTGCCATATGGACAATAAATCCTCCGTCATCTCGAAATAGTTGTCACACTCTATCTTGAAATAATGTTGCAGTCATATAAAAAATCTTCATAATTATTAAGGAGGACTGGAATCTTACTGTGGCGTGCTCGAAGTTCCTGTTTCAACCAGCTGTTAAGTGAAGCATCTCTTGGCTCAACCAAAGTTCCGCCATTCGCACGACAGAAAGCCTGCATTGGAAAGACAAGCAAAATGCCAGTTCCACAATTAGAGAGAACATAAAGGGAGCAAAAAAAATAATTACCTGAATGAAAACCAGCCTTGACCGAGACGGACCTGATTCCCCCCCCCCCCTCTCTCTCTCTCTCTCTCTCTCTCTCTCTCTCTCTCTCTCTCTATCTATCTATCTATCTATCTATCTATCTATCTAACTATCTATCTCTATCCCTCTTTCTCGCAATTTATATATCTCTCTCTTTCTCTCTCTCTCTCTGTCTCTCTCTCTCTGTCTCTCTCTCTCTCTCTCTCTCTCTCTCTCTCTCTCTCTCTCTCTCTCTCTCTCTCTCTCTCTCCTCTCTCTCTCTCGCTCGTTCTCTTTCATTCAGTTCATCAGCATATGCTCCTGAAATATGGGCACTCTGTCTCTATTCTTGTTCATTCTCACTTTTCGTCTCACTTGCCAATATTGTTTCCCTTTAGGTTACTCATGGGCTGATACTAAACTTATGCACTTGAAGTTTTCATAAATATATCGTTTTGTTTGTTTCACTATTTTATAATACGTCTTTTCTTAACATGAGAGGAATTAACATCGTTGCTCTTGGAAACTGTCTTTTGAATTTGTATGAAATTTTGCATGGGCTCATATTTCACTCTACACCAAATGAAACTGATATCTTTATTTGCTAGTCTGAAGTCTGGTTTCGAGTATTCTTTTCTGTGCTTTGTGTATGTTCACCGTGAACAGGAAAAAGATCGGCGAATATTGAGGGAACAATGTTCCACACACAAAATACAGGTATGTTAACAAGTTTTAGTTTTTAATTCTTCCTCAAATGGCAAATGAACTTGGCGATGTTTCATAAATTCAAAGTTAGGAAATTGTGAAAGTATGAAAATGCTTGCCTCCGATGGGTAGTTGCAGTAGTAGAGACAGTTAGGACAGAAATTGTTCATTGTGTGATAAAGGCAACAAACTTTGCATAACTGTTGAAGATGGGTATACAACTCGTTGCATATATAGAACCACATCGCCTGGTGACCTTGACCACCTCAAAATGACCTCTGATTTCCTCTATATTTCTTTGGGTTTTGAATGACATCCATTCAGGATGACCAAAACTGAAAGAAAGGGGATTTTTCTTATCTTTTAAGACTTTAATAACCACAGTGATGCTCCACTGTCCTTTTGTAATGTCCATTTAACTTTCCATAGTGACCCTCAAACTGACCCATGGTCATTACACCAAATCTGTGAATTAGTGTTATTTTTCTTATTCGATATTGAGATCTGAAATTCAAAGTGAGCAATACGTGCTCTCATAACCGTTGTTAGTGGCCAGACTGCCCACGGACCTCATAACGGACCAGAATTACCACTTTTGACAAACGCTAAAATTTGTCACATTCTGGAAGACTAGAAACGCTTAGTGATGTGTAAAATCTAATGCTACTTGACAAAATACGCATACCTTTAAAGTAAGTGAAGTGACCATCCATCCGACCTGTGGTCATTATAGAAACCAAACTGTGGTGATTTGGTTGGACCTGGTCAAAGAACATTTCCATTCAAATTACAACCAGGCTAGTTTGTTCCAGGATGGTGCAGACTGGAAAATGTCAGTCGACAAAACCACAACTGAATGAGGACCTACAGACTGTCAGAGACATAGGCCTACTGCCAGACATTTCATCTATTCCGTGGCAGATAAGAGAGTGGTCGTAAGCTAACAATTCCATACAAGACTCGCACTGGCCAACATAAAATTGACACTGTCCAGCGATCTGTCCAAGGAAATAGCAGGAAACGGATCAAACTCATCGAAAGTTCAACTGGTCAAGATCGGTTTCATAAGATTTGTACGAGCACCAGTATACAATATACAAAGCACCTTGGCATGAGGGGTCGAAAGAGGTTAGCAGCACCGAAGGCGTTGACAGAGGTGGCTGAAACGACTTTTAAAAGGATATGGAACAAGTAGAATGATCATCAGAAGAGTTATTTAAATTGACCAAACTATTCTTTCAATGATGCATCTGCTTTCGCCGAACCAGAAGGCAATCTGACCGATTTTGAAATATCTGTGTATCAGGAGATGAGCTCCAAGCTACCCAAGCTGTTTTCTTGCCTTTGCTAAAAAAAAAAAAAAAAAGCGAAAATGCAGTCACGGGCAGTGTATGAGTGAAAGAACAGTAAAGACAGCGATTACTCCAGACTTTAACTGTTTGGCTGTTGTGTTCACTGGAGTGTACTTGAAATTCTCCCCATTGTAAAAGCAACGCAAAATGTTTCCAGAGTAGGCAATAGACAGAATGACAATAATATATGTATGTGTCATCCTGATATTTTTCTTGTGACCTTCATGGGAGGCATTAAGACATGAAGCCACAACACTGAGTGGGTTTCTTCATGCCCATATGAAATAAATACCAGGATAGGAAATGCTGGAACATCCTTTGGTAGACTGAAAAAGAGGCATGAAACAGCAAAATGCTCACACTAAGGACAAAGTTAAGGATATATGAAGCATGCGTCCTTAGTCCACTCCTTTACGGATTAGAATCGCGGACGCTGTACTCAGGACAGGAGAAGAGACTTAACACCTTCCACCTGAGATGCCTCCGAAAGATCCTTGGCATCAGCTGGCATGACAGAAAGACCAACACACAAGTATTAGAAGAAGCAGAACTGCCGAGCACGTACACCATCCTGTGCAAACGAAGACTGAGATGGCTAAGTCACGTAAAACGAATGGATGACAGCAGGATCCCCAAGCAGTTACTTTTTGGTGAAATGGCCCAAGGCGACAGACAGCGTGGGAGACCAAAGCTAAGATTCAAGGACAAGTGCAAGAACAACATGGTAAAGTGTAACATCAACCCTGGAACATGGGAAGAACTAGCAGAGGATCGTTCAGCTTGGAAGACCACAGTGAGAACTGGAGTACAAGACATCGGGAACAACATCGTCTCAGACCAAATTGAGAAGCGCCAGCTAAGAAAGGAGAAACCCCAACAATCTCGCGGCAGCTCTCTAATCTGCCAGTACTGTAATAGGAGCTGCTTACCCAACATCGGTAGGATAAGCCATGAGAGGAGCTGCGGGAGAAAGGAGTGAATTTAACTGCTGACCGTCTCACAGGACTCACAAAACGGCTTGAAATTGCCCCTTCATTTATTGTTGCAATGCTCTAAAAGCGTAAGCGCAAACCTACGTAATTTCTTGAGCTAGATGTCTTTGACAAGCTCGGGTCTCGTATCATAATTTTTCAGAAAGTCGGTCCATTTCCTCGGCATCTATGTTGGAAGTGGGATTGCCTCCTCTTTAGATTCCAACTCCACGTTTCTCACTGAACTTAAGGTTACTATCAAGATATTTGTTAGCTCCCCTACTTCCAGCCCTTTTTTGTTTCTTTAAGATATGATAAAACTAGATGAGCTACCGGGCATTGCCCAGAATAAACAAACATGTGTTTCCCCTCCCCCCCCCCTCTCTCTCTCTCTCTAGTATAATAAAAGTAATAAACTACAGTCTGGCTTCAGAACTCATGCGCACCACAACATTACGCACCAAACTGAACGCTTGATACGGTTACTTTTTATGACATGCACAGTGCTATAATTATATTACGAAACAAAATCTACAATAACATAGTGGCATAACCGACAAAATGCCGATTTTTAATTTTTGTGCTAAATATGTTTCTGCAGGCAAGATCTTTCATGTGTGTTAAAATGGTAATGAAAAGCCAGCTTGTTTAGGTGATAATTAAGTAATTAAAAACGACACATCCGGTGCGGGCGCTTATTTTCCTACGACATAGTGGCATAACTGCTTAGGCCGCCACCTACTTCGGAATGACTAGCGCGAATTTCGCCGAGACCGTATCCACTGTCTGTATCTCATTACCTTTTGGCATTTTTACTGCTGATCCGTTTAGTTGTACTGACACCTTAATATTATTTAATATTATTATACTAGCGACGCAACTTCAGAGATCTATTACAACACAACAGAGAAGCCTTAGTCACATAATTTCTACAATACAGTGTGTGTAGTCTTGATAACCCCATTTTCGAACATATAAATAGTATCCCAGAAATGCAGCCTCCCTACCAAACTTGGTTCTTATTTTTGTCTCACCGATGCACTAACAATCTGTCTGATTCCGGGTTACTATTACTTCATTGCTGCCTTGAGTGCCTTCGTCAGATCCATTCAAACTGAAGTTTTTTGATGTACTTGTCCAATGGGATAGCTTTGGAAGTGTTAATGTCGTCAATACAAGAGAGCTGAGAAAGATGCAAGGTTCAAACTTTTTTAAAGCAGTAGCTCAAGTGGAGATGTGGTGGGAGCCGGATGGAAAGTACTACACGGGCAAAGTGGTCGAAACGTTTCTGGCAACCAGGTGTAATCCAGAAACTTGAGATTCAGAAGATGAAGTCCCACTGGCTTTGTTGCAGAAGAAAAAATCAGGAGGCCATGAAATCCCGAGAAGGATTGCCAAAAATGAGAAACCACCAGGAGAAGGTGTAGCCAACAGGGATGCTAATGAAACTTCCACGTGTCTGCACAATTTTCTGACTATGCTAGACAGCAGAGGTGTGGAGGAGGTTGTACTTTTTGCGGATGGATGTTATGACCAAAATAATCATGGCAAGCATGCTGAAGACCTTCATAGCGAGTGCTGTATCAGTACAGGTTATAACTCTTTACTTTTTTTAAACCAACCATGGACAAAGAGAAGGTGATAGCATGCTTAGTCTCGTGGAGAGCGCCCTCGCTGGAGCAGGAGAGATCCTAATTCCCGCTCAACTAGAAACTGTAATTCAGATGTCATCTACCAAAAACCCCTTTCGTTTTACAAAATTGAACACAAAGGATGTAAAAAATTGGAAGGATGTGGTAAAGGACATTGGCACATTAAGAGTTCGTTCTTCAGATTGTGGAGAGATTGAGAAATGGACCAGTTTCATGGCAGTCAGAGTAGAGAAAAACGAACCACAGAAACGTTTCTATAAAATCTCCCATTTAAAAAAAAGACTTTTATGTCCTCTCACTGCCACCTCGTCGCCACAAACAAATGACGTCCAAATGTCCCCCCTGTGCATATGATGAGCCTCCAAAACTCAGCACTGAGAAATATAATGATCTACTGAGCTTCTGCGTTGAACCACCCCACTGATCAAGGAACAATTGTGTCAAGACTTTTACAAGAATCTACCACACTAAAATATCCATTAGTATGATAAAAAATATTCAGTAAAATCTCAACATTTAGTACATTTCTTGAAAAGAGAAAAACGAAATTTTTGTAGAAATTTAGCATTAGGTCGAAGAAAATGCTGCAAGAACTGCCCATGGACAGTGATAGTGAAGAATCTATTAAACTTTGTGCTGATGATTCTGTATTCCATGTAGATATTATTTGGAGAATTGTTACTGTGCTTGTCAAAAAACCCCACCGACTGGCGCTGCACTGTGCCGACGATGTACCTGCACCAGTTATAACTGGACTGCAATGGCACAAACAAATACAAATACAAAATCAGCATAAAATGAACGAAAGACAGGTTAGTGTTAATATACTTTTCTTTGTTTGTCATTATATCACATGATTTATCTTTTTTTTTATTGGTCACCTGTCCCTACAATAAAATAAGACACAAATACAGCACAAACACACATTGTACTTAAAACGTTGCCACCCGGAGTGACCTAAATGCTGCTTGCCGTTACCTTTCTTCATTAGCAAAGTGGCACAATCAGATAGACACACTTTCGCGGTATGGGGTAAGACACTTTCTCTGCATCACATACCGGCATAAGTGTACCCCTTTGTTCATTTTAATTAATTAGCTCATTAATTATTTTCCTTACCACAATATCATTTTATGTAATGGTACAGAACTGAATTAGCGCCACGTAGGTGTAAAATTCGCCCAGATCTAGCTTTCCCACCGTCTATGCTTTGGCTTCAAAACATGCGCAAAATTTCAAATTCGTTTTTCTTAAAACTATGTTTAAGCAGTTATGCCACTATGTTATTGTAGCGACGAAATATGCAAATATACAGATGTTACATAGCAATAAACATTGTTATTTTTTTTTTAAATACGTGCTTGACGTAAACAACTTTTAATTATAGTCATCATCTTCCTTATCTCAATTGCCACCTTCCTGCCAAATTTAAGGCCTGAAGAGTGTATAGTTTGGTCAGTTAGTCATGCCAAAGGTTGCAAGTTACTGAAATATATATATTAATAGATTAGGTATTTTGAATAAACAAAAACTTGGGGCTGAGTCTAATAGAGAGGATGTGAATAACAGATGAACCCTGGCAATCAGGCAAGTAATATTTGACGTTTCTTTGCCTGGTGGAATTTGTTCTAGCAGTTATCAAAACAGTTTGGACTTGTTAACACATTTCAGCATGCGCTTTCAGCAGCAAAGGAAGGAGTGTAAAATGCTTGATTTTCGCAAGTAACAAGAAAATACAAAAATTATTTAAAAACGTAATCAAGTCCGCACTCCAACACTGACATCCAATATACCGCCGAAAAAAAAAAGGCTGCTGTTTTCTTTTGTACTTTGAAGCTGTGCTTTAGCTCCAGCATTGCTTTGTGCCGCGCTCATTCCCCAAGAGTTGAAAGCCGATCTGTTTTAGTGGTGCGCTGGTGTTTGTTGTCTGTGATTTTATTATTTCATCATTATACTGACGGTAATACTGCCTGCCTTTCGTTTTCAGCTTTCTTACATTTTTGACGATATGGCATTGTGTCATAGTGTTAGAAGAGATGTTAATGAGGCCTTGTTTTGCTATTTCTGCAAATGAATCTGAATTCTTTAAACTCATACAGGAGTAGGCTACCGACTGAAACTTCTGCTTGGTTTCATAGTATTCTTCGCTATTCTATGACATATGATTTTTGTGGTGTCTTCTAACAATAAATCACTTCATATAATTTCGTCACAGTGCTGAAAACAGACATATGAATGGCACAATGTTAATCATTCTGGTTGGCGTGGAGGGAATCTTCAATATTTTCTTGAGTTGTGTGGAAATATCCGTGCCATGAAGTGACCAAGCATTAAATTTTAACGCCTTGAAAGTGTACAAACCTGCAATTATAAAGAATATTTATTAACATCAGAGCTACATCATCAGGTAGAATCGATCCCCATTCGTCACTCCCACGTTCAATGGCGATTTTATATGAATAGTGTTCCATCTTGTGCTTAGGAACTTTATATAATTCTAACGGTAGTCATTTAAATTCTATAACAATATAGCAATATCCGGGGGCGAAGCGTAGCCATCTGCAGAGGGTAATCAGAATTTAAGCTAGCAAGATCCTTATATCAGCACGTCTCGCTACATCACATTCACATAGAAATGAAACATGCGACTAAAACATTTAAATGCATTGCAAAATCTGAAGAGTTTTATATCATAAACGTACAAGGAGAAAACTGAAATTGACTTACTTTGTTCACTGTTTATATATCAATTTAATCCCTTTTTTCTTTTTGCTTCAAGCTTCATAGAGTAATTAAAATTCCGTGAATCAGTTAAGCTCTTAAGTTCAGAAACACTGCATGCCATTTCACAAAGTCAATACAAGCAAGACTCAATCTCCTGAAAACATGTATGACACAGTGGGTATCAATTACTGACCGGTGCTATTGTACATCCCTGTAGCGCGGACTATTCTTGGCAACAGAACCGGAATTCAGCAATTTACAGGCTAAACTATTCTGAAAATGCCATTCATTCATACTAACAGACTTATAAACGCACATTTTCATCCTTTTTTCAAAATATAATTTGAACGGCAAGTTTTCATTGTCATATTCATAGCCAGAGATTTTGTTATTCTACCACCTCATAAAAATAATTTTTCGAAGAGGACCCATTAACACTAACTGGCAGAAAGTGCTTAAGTGGCATCTCTGTGACACAACAATGTGCAGCGATCTCAGAGAAGTGGCTATCTGTCGTTGCGTTATAGTTCGATCGACCTATCTAGTGAATTGATGTTCTTGATACGTTCGAATGATTTTGGTCACAGTTTTATCTAGATCTAGACTATATTACTATGCTCGTTGTGCGTAGAGTAAACTATTCTTAGATTACCTCAAACTTTACGTTTCGATTAGGATCAAAACGACCGCATGGTGAAAACTATGTATTGGTAAAAATCAGGTCAAACTTTGATTATAATCCTATTTTTTCCACACTATTCTGCTGTCTGATGGGTCGCTTCGACGAATATAGGCTATGCGCAAACTAGCTTCTGGGGTGTAGTCAAGTCTTCTTCGTCTTTGTTAATCACTGAATATGGACCAGTGCATAAGGTGTAGGTCCCTATAAAGATACTTTTCGGGTAGGGGTGTTGGACTGTAATAACAAACGGAAGTAGCGAGGTGGAATTGAATGCTGAAGTGACTAAATGGACTTGGAGTTGGGCTCGATCTCAAAAGCGTAGTAATTCTAGAATTAATATTCGAGGGCTAATCACTGATTATTTGATTATGAGGAATCCTCGCCCATGGCAATATCTCACAGCAATGTATCCATCCTGGCATATTCTTGATGGCAAAGGTATCGAAAATCAAGTCCACTAGATGCAGTTCTGCCGAAGCCTAATAGCACACTGTACTCTAAAATCTCCAAACTGAACCCAAAACCTGGAAAGAGCTGGCTATGTCAGGGTGCTTGTTGTCTATTATGTCATTATTTCAAAGCGGTTGCATTTTCTTGAGCTTTTCAAAAGTTCTGGAAATAGAAGTGGGTGCACCTTTGGGTGAACTTTTTGAATTATTGTTATATGATAGCCGTTTTCAAATGGGGGAGTGGCGAGTTTGTTTTATTACATTTAAACAAATTAAACAATGCATTGCCTAAGATGTCAATCGCCCCATTCATCCTAATAATGTAACCCTGCATTTTTACTAGGAAGTAATCTAGATACATGTATGTAAAGACCCAGACTTGAATGCTTCAGAACAATGTATTAAACACACTAGAAAGGGCCAAAGAGAGAAACATGTTGGCCACAAAGCCAAGCACTAGAAACAAACAATGAAAAATGCACAGTAAATTCCAAAAGAAATGAAAACGGAATAATTCTTTTGGAATTCATCGCATATTATATTTTGTTGTTGTTGCTGTTGTTGTTGTGTAAGGCGGGGCCTTGTGACCTACAGCTTTCCCCAGTGTTTCCGCCTTGTCACAAACCCCGCTGCCACCCACATATTTTTGGAAAACTGAAAAAAACTGCTTTTCTTTGCATTCAGATTATTCACACAGTATCGTTACTGATATAGGAAGAGCGAATCTTTTCATTCCGCTACAAACATCTCGACGATATTCTGATGACACTACGTTACCTGTGCAATGTTATGCAGTTGACGAAATATTTCAAAAACCACAAAAAAAAAAAAGGTGGGGTCGCAGCAAGGTCAAATATTGGCCAAAAAAAAATGTTTTATGTAGCAAAGGCTCGAGTAAGAAAAATACCCAAACGATACAATGAAATGCAAACTAAACAAGAAGACAGAAAATGAGACATGGTGAGTCTTATTGATGTGCTCAACAGTAGTAAATTTGTATCTGTACAGTGGGACATGTTGGGTCTAGACTAGTTGCTGTGTTCAACATGCATCACAGAACTATTTTTTCTTCAAACCAAGGAAACTAGTCCCCATCCTATGTCAGGCAACCCATAGAAATCACCCAGTGCAACAAACTGTAATCTCAAGACTCCATTGATAATTTATACCCAGTATGAAATTTTGGTGGAGTAGTCACTAAAATGTAACGACAAGTTGACATTGATCCATATAATTTGTGATGATGATGATGATCAAATCTGCGGTAAAGTATTCTTACTCATATATTTATAAATTGCTTGGACTAAAACTGTTTTGATTTAGTATCTACAAACATAAACACTTCAGACTATGTATTTAAAAAGAGATGAAGTTTTACTTCATAGCTTTTTGTTCTCTATTTCGGTTTGTGAGAGATTGCAAGGCTTTTTGTTGGAATTTATTTTAGAATCTGATACAAAGTGCAAAAAAAATCCTATCACATTTCCACGCCGTTAGTGTGATTTTTTTTCCCACCATACTGACAATTAATAGTTTCTTCCGACATGCCTTTGGACAAGTAGCTTGATTTCATTTCTCTTCTTCATTTTCCCTTTCTTTCTCAGACAAGTTCTCTTTCCCTATTAAGATTTGACAACAATTGGCACAGACAACCTACCAATGCTTCTGCCCATGTTAGATATCCTTGAGAAAAGCCGTAACAGTTCCCGTTGTGCAAAACCCAGTTGCTAGGACACGAGTGACCTCTGACTGGAAGAGAAATAGAGAATGTGATTTTATGTATTTTCTGGTATATATCACTATCTGTATTTGTGTTGTATGTGTGAGAGAAAGAGAGAGACAGAGAGACGGAGGGAGGGGGGGGGGGAGCCATTAACATGCATGAATCGTTCATCACGTTATGTATATCATTATGGAAGAAGAGAAAGAGAAAGTATCATAAGAACGATCATGTATAAAAAAAAACATGATGATGATACTGTGTGAAGCTACTATACTGACCCCCCCCCCCCCTCCTCCGCCCTAAAAAAAAAACGCACATTCAAAATATATGGCCTTTAGCGTCTTTACAGACGGTCTTAGCAGCTAGAATATTCACTTTCACTTTGACTGACAGCTTCTCTCGTGGCTTATTCTACCAATGTTTGACCCGAGAGTGCGATGGCAGTGATTGCAGGTCAGTCTTTTGGGTTCACTTTGGCGAGTGTTTTCATTCCGCCTCTGTCGTTTTGTCAGGTATGTTTCTTTTGCCTTGAAGTCTATTGCGAGCGTGCCACTGCGCAATTTTTGTCTCCACCTGCTTCGATCACTTGCAAGGTTCTCCCATTCATTGGGGTCGATGTTGAATGCTTTCATCGTGACCTTGCAAGTGTCTTTGAATCGCAGATGTGGCCTACCTCTGGGTCGGTTGCCAGTAGCAAGTTCCCCGTAGAGAATTTGTCTGGGGATGCGATCATTTTCCATACGGTGGAGATGTCCAAGCCACCGCAGTCTTTTTTTGCCTAGGAGAGCCTGAGTTGATGGAATGTTGGCTCGGCTCAGAACTTCGATATTTGAGATCCTGTCTTGCCACTTGATCTTGAGAATTTTGCGTAGGCAGCGCAGGTGGAAGGAGTTGAGGGATCTTTCATGTTTGGAGTAGGTGGTCCATGTCTCTGAGCCATACAGCAGGGTGCTTAGGACGCAAGTTTGGTACACGAGTACCTTTGTTTTGATGGTCAGCTTGCTATTGTTCCACACCCTTTTTGAGAGTTTGCCAAAAGCTGTGGCCGCCTTTCCTATTCTGGCATTTATTTCAGTTGTTATGTCTGTGCTACCACTGATGGTTGAGCCTAGGTAGCAGAATTTTCCCACTTGCTCCAGAGGAGAGCCATTCAGCATGATTGGGTTGGGGTTTCTCAAGCCTTGTGTCAAAACTACAGTTTTTGAGACACTGATCTTTAGCATGAATTTGTCACAGGCTTTGGCAAGGCTATTGATGAGAGCCTGGAGCGTGGTTTCATCGTGGGCCACGATTGCAGCATCATCTGCGAAGAGGAGCTCTTGTAACATAATATGCTCTGTACGAGATTTTGCTTTTAGTCTGGCAACATTAAAAATGGAGCCGTCCACTCTGGTGTTAATAAGTACTCCACCTGAACATTGACCAAAGGCATTCTTGAGTAGGGCTGCAAAATATATACCAAATAAGGTAGGAGCAAGAACACATCCCTGCTTCACACCGCTGTTTACAGCAAATGAATTGGATGTGCAGCCCTCAAAGTTGACACATGCCCTCATGTCAGTGTGGAAGGATGCAATAAGTTTTAGCAATGTTGGTGGACAGCCTATGGATTTAAGGACTGCATACAGGCCAGATCGGCTTACGGTGTCGAAAGCCTTTGTTAGGTCCACAAAGCATGTTATAAGCGGCCTGTTTTGTTCTTTACATTTTTCTTGGATTTGCCGAAGTGCAAATATCATGTCAATAGTTGATCGTTTGCTTCGAAAGCCACATTGTGTTTCTGGCAAGACTTTTTCCGCCAGTTGTTGAAGGCGGCAGAGGATGACGCGAGCAAAAGCCTTTCCAGTAATGCTGAGGAGGGATATGCCTCGATAGTTGTTGCAGTCGCCTTTGTCTCCTTTGTTCTTGTAAAGTGTGACAATTTTGGCGTCTCTCATATCATGTGGTATCACGCCTTCTTTCCAACACTGCAGTAACAGATTATACAGGTGTGGTAATAGTGGGCCTTTTAGGTCTTTTAATACCTCTGCAGGAATGTTGTCACTTCCTGTGGCTTTTCCAGCAGACAGGTGGTCGATTGCATTGGAAAGCTCGACTAAGGAAGGTTCAGCGTCAAGTTCGGCCATTATTGGCAGTTTTTGGAGGTGTTCCTCAAAATCTGGTGGAATATTTTTCTCAGTTGAATACAACAGATAGTAATGCTCTACCCACTTATTCAGTTGTTCATTTTTATCTGTGATGGGTTCACCATTTACAGACTTAAGTGGGGCGCTTTTGGTGATGATTGGCCCAAGAGCTACTTTCATCTGACTAAAGGCGGTTTTCATATCTCCCTTTTCATTTGCCTCTTGTATGCTGTTACACAAGTCTGTCCAGTATTTGTTGGCGCAACGTCTTACCTCCAGCTGAAGTTTAGCTTTTGCATTTTTCAAACAAGTTTTTGTACTCTGATTGCAATTTTTGTTATACTCATTGAAAGCAGATTTCTTTTGCTCAATGAGAGGTAGGAGAATTTCGCTGTTCTGGGCTACCCAGTCGTTGTTTGAAACTTTATGCTGTCCAAAAGACTTGATGGCACAGTCATGAATTTTTGAACTGAGAGTGTTCCATGTTTCATCTACCGAGTCACATTGGGTGACATTATCCATGCTTTCAGCAAATAACTTTTCAAATGACTTTCTATTTGATTCATCTCTGATTGCTGTTACATTGATCTTAGGGATTGAAGGGGCTTTTGATCTGTATATTTTCTTGGCCGAAATTTTGATTTTGCTGACTACCAGTGCATGGTCGGTGTCACAGTCAGCACTGTGGAGGGAACGAGTTATTTTTATACAGCCCAAACTCTTCCTCCTTGAGAGAATAAGATCTAATTGATGCCAATGGCCAGACCTGGGATGGCGCCATGATGTTCTTTGGCATCTCTTAAGGTCAAAGTACGTGTTTGTAACACATAATGAGTTTACGGAGCATAGCTCCAGAAGGCGCTGCCCGTTTTCGTTGATGTTGCCAATGCCGAAGTGCCCAATGCACTTTGGCCATGCGGAGTGATCTGCTCCCACTCGAGCGTTAAAGTCACCCAGAATTAGCAGGCCTTCGGTGAGAGGGATGTTGTGGAGAGTCCTCTGCAATGCCTCGTAGAAAATGTCTTTGGTTTCGTCAGAGGAGGTAAGTGTTGGGGCATAGACACAGATAATGTTGGTAAAACCAGACCGGGTGTTCAGTCTGAGTGTCATGATGCGTTCTGACACTCCAATTGGAGTTGCGATCGAATTGATAAGGGAGTTTTTTACGGCGAAGCCCACGCCGTGGATTCTCGGCTGTTCGCTGCTAAGGCCCTGCCAGAAGAAGGTGTAGTTTTCTTCTTTGACTGACCCGGAGTCGGGAAGTCGAGTTTCTTGAAGGGCAGCGATGTCGATGTTTAGTAGCTGAAGTTCTCGATCAATAATTTGGGATTTCCTGATGGAGTCAATATTAGTGAGATCTTGCTGTTGCAAGCCTGGGCGCATTGTTCTGACGTTCCAGGTACCAAGTTTTAGTATTTTTCTGTTTTTGCCAGGTGCACACTTTACGTCAGCTTTTTGACTTTTGGTCTAGCTCCAACCACCTTATGAAGCAGGCTGACGTGGCGGAACAACACCCAACTGCCTGGGGGCTGCCCAGGTTACGGCGGGCGGTAGTTGATCAATGCAGCTGAAAAGCCGCTCCCACCGACAGAGGGGACCCCTGGCGCTCATCCGTACGCCAAATGGATTGAGCTTATCACCGGTAACTGCCACCTCCCGTGTTGTGCCCATCCGTAACGGATGGCTGGAGTGTCCTCTCCAAATCGGAAATGGGTGGGCTTATAGAGGAGAGACAGACGCTTGCCAAGCCCGAGCAAACGCCTCCTCGTTTTGCTGCCTTGCCTGGGCTATTTTTAAGAGATGGTGCTTTGCCCAGAGGCACCACCCCTCTCTCTGCCATTCTAGTTAAACCCAAGGGAGAGACCAGGTCAATACATTTGGAACTAGTCCGGCTGCAGGAGATGCTGGAAGCCAGTTTGATGCAGTTCTCCCTGACAACCACCTTCGGGTCTCCACTCCTGATTTTCTGTCTGGGTTTACTCCCATAGCCTTTGCTATCATAGCAACACACAAGGCAGTGTGGTATTTGTATTCAGGGTTACCTTCCCCTAGTCTTCCTCTCTCCCGAGATGACCCACAAGACAGTGGGGGTGACAGTAGCAGGCTGTATTGTGTACTGTCATACAATAGCAGAAAACTCTGGCCTGACTTTAGACAACACATTCAAAATAATGATTCCATAATTCATGTACTTGGAGTATTGAAAACTAGACCACAGCATCAAGCCTTCTTGTAGTCATCGAATATTAGGACAAATAACAATAATTTCAATTTCGACCCATTACTTCCGGTTTATGACAGCATAATAATGTAGAAAGTACTTTTTAGAAAGTACTTCACTTTTAGTTTGCGTGTCATTGTATCGTTAGTTTAATATTTCTTACGCGAGACTTTGCTACATGTAACTTTTTCTTTTCGCCAATTTTTTACTCTGCAGGGGGGGTGTCAATTAATGGTGCGGTAAGAGGTTCGGGGGTCCATAGGGCCACCATCTGAAGAATTAAAGAGCGGTTTCATGCCAATGGAACTTTTGCCTCAAATAGGTCGACCAAGGGGGATAACTGCAGCCCATGATCGATTTATTGTGCGACAACACGTCATGGAACCGTTTAGAACGGCGTCTCAGACTACTATTAACTTTGCCAAACCGTTATTGATTCTGTGGGTGGGAACACACTCTATTGACCCCGAATCTATCCATTCGGAATTACGGCCCTTGGATGCACAAATTTTCTGATTTATTAGATTACAGAGTTTAGCGTCATAGGCACAAATGAAGTGTCTATCAATGTGCCAAATTTCTAGGAAATAAGTCCGTAGCATATAAAGTTACAGTGCTTAACTTCGGAAGTGCATTGTTTTGTTTTGTTGTTTTTTTTGTTGTTGTTGTTTTTTTTGGGGGGGGGGGGCGGTCAGTATGTTTCAAATGAAAGAGAGAAAAGACCAGCAAAGAAAGCTAGACAGGGAGAAAGAGAGACAGGGTGTGCGACACAGAGACAGGGATATGAAATTGTGATACTAAAATATTCCTATCTTTAGAAAACGAAAAACTGACTGCATCTAGTTCTCAAGATTATCTCCCGTGACACTGCGTAATGTTTGGTCATCTTATGGTCTACGCTTGGTACTATCAGATTATCTGATGGTCTACAGTTCGTACGATCAGATTACATGATGGTCTAGACTTGCTATTGTCAGATTATCTGATGGTTTATACAGAAAACTGTTTACCACAAAATATCACAGTGAAAAACTGAGTGAAATAAGCACGAAAATCACATAATTATCAGTGATACTCACCAGCCAAAACGAGACCACCTACAACCAGTAAAAGCACCTTCAACATTTCAGTGCGCGCCATTGTCTTCGAACAACTTGTTCCTACTCGTCCAATTTGCCAGATATATTTAACTCTGAGATGATTATAAGAAAGAGAAACAGGCATAAATATGTGCTAGAACACATCGGTCTTTACCCAGGCATCAACTGACATGAGTGTTTTTAGGCCAATAGTTGGATGACATTTTTCTTTCTCAACACTGAAGTAATATGTGGGTAGTCGGACGTCCAATGTCTTTGGCTAACATCGAGTAAGAAACCACATAGTATGTGAAGGCATTATCTTAATTAAACATTTCATTAGAAAAGAATAACGTTATTATGGTTCTTTGCAAACGTAATAGATTATGAAAATGGCTTTAAAAAAGCAAGGAAGCAAACAAAGAATAGGTACATAAAGTCATTGTTTAAAAAACCTACATATTGTAATATAACATTACACGAATGGAGTCACGGCATTAGCAATTTACCAGGTCTGACACAGACGAAATAGACCAATATGGCTGTTTCTGGGAGTGCTAATGTCTGAACAATCTATTTCTCCCAGTCTTAAGAGGTGGGGGCGTAAATCACTGACTCGATTAACCGCGATTCGAATCATATGTGCTGATTCTAATCACTCACTGAACGAATCGGCCAGCGAATCAGAAAGGATTCGAATCACGATTCGATTCACTTTTGATTCGCTTCTCCCTGTCGCCCTTGAGGCCTTGCTACCTACTACTTTTTTTTTCTTTTTGCCAATAGTTTGACGTTGAGCTAGCGAGCCTACGCGTTACGGGAGTTCTGTTTGGGATAAATATAAAACATTAGGTATTGATTCATGGACCAGAGTTATCACACCGTGTTAAGAAACCAAATCAGTGCTTATCCCAGTTAAAACCCATTGGTGACGGCAGTCTTTACTCTTAGCCAATTTCTGTGTTCATGTACTGTGAATTGTATGAGGGGACAATGAATTTGATAAGTCAACATCACATAATTTAACATATTGCTAGGATTAGAAGCAAATAATCCATAGACACATTAGTTATTGCCGTTACTTGTTTCTTTACCTCAATAAAACCATGATTATTTTCGGTTAGCGGGTTTGAGCTGGCAAAACATTGCAAGTTTTGGCAGTTTTTGGGCTATTTGTTTGTTTTTTTTCTAAGTTTGGGTGTTTTGTTTTGTTTTTTTAATCTGTTAGCACTGCCACTTGTTTGTATTGCTGGCACAATTTTGACAGGTCGCAGATTGTACCTCTTACAGAATTCCATCAGTATAATTGTAAAAGGTTGCTTCTGTTTAAAGGGCATGTGAAAGATAGATTTTATGTGCTGGATTTATTCGCCCAAAACGCACTCTGACACCTATTTATCACATCGAGACTGATATTTTTTACAAAGACAATGATTTTGTGTGTTTATTTTGTCATAGAAAAAGCCTCTAAATACCAATAGGTTTTGGCAGCGACTTGCGCTTCCACACGATTTGTGCTAACAATGCACATAAAGAGCCGAGGGTAGACCTGAACTAGGCATGGACTGTGCACTGTTGCTAGATGCAACTGAAAAAAAGAAAAAAAGATGAAGCCCTACCAAATATAAAACCTAAATGATATATAACATTTACCCAATGGAGTCACTACACTAGCAGCATCCAGGTCTGACACAGACGAAACAGACTAACTGTATGCAGGAGAACCAATGTCTGCATATCCCACTTCTCTCTATAGGACAAACATCTAAAATTGGTGTCATTTATGTTGCATTCATTGGCTAGCATTTATCCAATCAGACTGACCTGCTGCGACACCCGCTGGGTTTTATTATTTGATATTTTATAACGTGCATGTTTGCACATTGGAGCCTACCAGTAATTTGGCAATTCTGTATTCAGTTTACAGGTTGAAAATCTTTGGAGCGTATCATGGAATTCCCTTTCTTCTTTCCGTTACGATATCTTCCTCAATGTGGTCGTTTTTAAAGTGTTCCACCCCGCATTTTGTCGTTAAATATCCCCAGATTTACCAGCCCGTGTTTTGTAAACCAAAGAGAGGAAAGTTTCTTCCTAACGTATCAAACAAAAGGTCCAGATATTGTTTACTGAATAAAAAAACTAAATAATATTTTCATATAACATTTTACTCATGAAATGACAACATTGGCAACTTACCAGGTCTGACACAGACGAAATAAAGTGTATGTGGGAGAACCAACTTTCACAATCTGGTTCTATATATCTTTAAGAGAACTGTCTTCCTGTTGTCTATATGTCAGAGTGTTGTTATGAACTTTGTTTTCACTGGCTAGCATTTATCCAATCAGGCTGGACGAATATGTCTCCAGTTGGGTTGCGCTATTTGCTATTATATGACGGTCATGTTTGTTTAGGCAAGAAAAATAACGTATTCAGATTGCAGATTGAAAGCTTTTTGGGCATGTCATGGAATTTACTTTCCTCTTGCCGATAGGACGGTGATAATATCGTGAATCAGACGTCAGATTGGGTTTTGTTTGCACAATGATATGTTAATGTCTTAGACCAGTGGTTCTCAACCCTTTTCAGGCAGTCACCCCCCTTGGACCTCCAATTTTCTATCGTTGCTCCCTCCCCCAACCTTAAGTCACCTTAATATGCAACGTAAGGTGTGCAGGGTAGTCACAAATTATGTTACGCTATTCCTTATTCTATGACGTTCATTTTGTATAGCCAAGCATTATAACGTATTCAGCTTGCAGGTTGCAGGCTTTTGGGGTACGTTTTGCAATTTACTTACTTCTGGCCAATACGATGGTAACATGATAACTTGGTGAATCAATGGCCACAATGGGTTTTGACTGAACGGTGGTTGTTTTTAAATGTCTTAGCCCAGTGCTACCCTTTCAGGCAATCGACCCCTTGAGCCTCAAACTCAGTAAAGCAGCTCCTGCTATATGCACGACAGAAAGCCTGCATTCGGGAGATAAAATATATTGCAGAGTCGTTTTCATTCAGATAAATTGTTTGGACTGCAAATGTTTTGATTTAGTGGCTATTAAAAACAAATCAAAACAAACAAACAACTATGCATTTGAAAAGAAATAAAGTATTATTTCTTAGCCCTTTGTTATCTATTTCTGTCTTTGAGAAATTGTGTAGATTTTGTATTATATATTGGAATTCCTCAGGAATCTGATACAGACTGCAAAATTCTCATCATGTTCCACCCCATTACTGTGATTTCCTTTTCCACCATTCTCAAAATGTATACATGTAGTTTCTTCCGACATGCCTTTGGATTAGAGGTTTGCTTTCATTATAACAATTATTCCATCATTTTTCGTTTTGTATTTCCTCCTTTTCTTTCACAGACAAGTTATTTTTCCCTTTTAAGATTCGCCAACTGTGTACACAAACAACTTACCAACTCGTCCGCCCATGTTAGAGATCCTTGAGAAAAGCCGTAACAGTTCCCGTTGTGCAAAATCCAGTTGCCTGGACACGAGTGACCTCTAGCCAGACGAGAAAAAGAGAATCTGATTGTGTGTGTTTATGCTAAATTTTACTATGTATGGGTGACAGAGAGAGATAGGGGGGGGGGGAGAGAGAGAGAGAGAGAGAGTAGAATCAAGAACAAGAAAAGGAGAGCCATGTAATAATCGTTTGCCTCCTGAGTGATATTAGATGAATTAAGAGAAGGTCGAAGTATTGTGAGAAAGATCGTGTAACTAGAACGTGATCGTGATACACTGAGACCATATGAGTTTACCATTTCAAAAGAAAAAAAGAAGAGCGACTGCGACCCCCGCTGGGCTGAGCTATTGGATAATATATGACGTATATTTTTGCACAACTGAGCCTAGTTTAGTAATTATTTATTCAGTATAGAGGTTGAAAATCTTTGGAATATGTCATGGACTTTTCTTTCTTCTTTCCGTTATAAACATCAGTAACAGGATACAATGCAATCCTAATATCTCGACATCAGTGCGACCGTCGAAACTGCGTCGAGTAAAGGGAAAGGTCGAAATAAGAAACTAATGGTAAAAGAGAAAAATAAAAACATATGAAATGTCCATTAAAAAAAACCCTCAGTTTTCCTTGTTTCTTCTAACAGGCAGTATGCCGTCGCCTGTTTCTCCGATTTCATTTTTAACTGTGGGACAAAGTTACGTTTGTCGACATCGGCGATGTCAAGAACAGATTTAATTCATAAATGTTTCCACTGACTAAATTTTTGTGAGAGAGCAGTGAGTAATTTTTACAAACGTAATTATTGTGCGAGCCAGCATAACGTGGTCTCGTAAACAATTTGTTTTGAACAGTTTTTTTCCTAAAAGATAGACAGAAGGTGTGGGGAAGGATAGACGGGCAGCGTAGGTGTGCATGGCTGAGCACTTTTTATATCTCGTGTTTTGAACTAGGTTTAGTAGAGAGGGAAGGGGTGAGTAGGAATTAAATGTTATTGAGACTTCTGTTGACGTACAGAAAATACCGTGATCCAGAGTAAAAGCTCGGGGTTTTGAACATGTTAAGAATTTATTGCTATAAAATTACATTGTATTGTATTGAGTGATTCGACCTTTGATGTCGACCCAAGGTCGTTGCGTAGGGCTGTTACTTAAAATAACTCAGTTCGGCAGCTGAGCTAGAAGTGGTTGCACCAATCACAATCCAGGAATTAGACGGTAAGCTGCAGATGCAGTCCAGTATTTAAGGTCATACAGAACTTAGTTCTGGGCCACATGTAGACAATCCATTTACGAGGTGGTCGGCGATAGTCCTCAGCCAGATGAGAGACATAGAGACGCAGTTGAGCAGTCCATTGTGAGGAGCCTGATTTAAAGCTCCAGAGCCTAAGCTACTTGGTTTGATATAAACCCACAGCGTTTACATCCAGCGCTCTCACTCCCAGTGAGGGCCTCATGGTGAGAGTCCATACTAATTTGTAATGATGAAAGTGAACCGTTCTACTTACTTTTGAAGACAGTTTCAGAGCTACCGCCAGACAACGCATGGTTGTACAAGCATTCTCCACGGCGTGTCTAGAGGAAATGTCCATATCATAACATGTCTCATTGAATTAATAGAATTTAAACTGTTATATCCGTCGCCACGTGCGCGGATTCTATTTGGCATATAACTCATATGACCTGCAAGTAGTTAGATTGAATACGTTAGTCTTTATAGAAAGCTGTAGTTTCATTAGTTAGATTCAGTTGCCTTTGAATTGATATTTATATTTATAATTATATTTGTTACATTAATTCCTGTAATTAAACTGCCCTACAGTTCTGCTAAAAATCAAAGCAATTGATTTATTTAGTTTTTAGAGTGCAAGTATTTTTTTTTGTGTGTTCGTCGATTGTGGGAGCGGACCTCGAAAGAGTGTCAGTCGAAATATCCCCATCTAACCCACATCGCGACACTGGAGGGGACACTACACGACATTGTTTAATTTATAGTTTATTTAGATTAGATTATAATATCGTTTTTCTCTTTGATTAACTTTTGTTTCTTTTCAATTTCAGTGCTCACGTGGTCTTCACGTTGAGCTACTTTAATTACTTCATTGTATTTAGTTTTGTATACTGCTTTCTTTGATTATTTGTTCCACATATTTCCGGCTCTCCCATTGACCCGAGGATCGAGGCCAAGGAGACTTCAACATAACTGAACGAAGAAAGACAAACGTACTGACTGTGGTGTATGCAAAGGCTAAAGGAATCTCCACCAGTTCCTTGAGTTAAGTGATTCCATCCTTAATATTGTCTGCGTTAAGGAGTTGAGTGTTCCTCCTTCTGTTTTACAGGCTGATTTTACTTTTTCTCTGTGTTTAGGAACTCACGGGCGGTGGCGAGGGCGTTCTTACGTTTGCGGGTCCCCCCTGCCAAAGTGGTGGCTTGGTCGCAGACTCTGCCGTCTCGACGACAGATTGTGCGGTCTCGCAACACCAGTGGTTATTGAAACTGTGGGAAGTCGCATTCGCGAGAACGGACTTTGATAGGGATCTGTACACTTTGTTTAGATTGTAGCGTTCCCATCTTCCTCGTTGTTTTAGGAAGACGTCTCTCTTGTCCTCTTCTTAATCCTATCTGTAAATATGTTCAGACTGTAGAGTTTGTTATTGTCCGTCTTTTCTTGTTGGTCTGGCGTCTAGTTTCGTGTTGTTGTTTTTTTATTACACCTTTCGTACATTATAATTATACATTCCTTTGTTTCTTATTTTACCTAAGTAACTCAGGTGTCTACATTGACGCATTGATTGAGTAATTTGATCTGGTTATTGAGAGGAACGATTTTATTGAATTGTTGGAACCCGTGCAGTTAGCACACTGCCAGTTCTATGGAGCTTATTAAGCGTCATGTATAACCGATCTCGTCTTTATATTGACGAGCTCCCGAGAGGGCAGTATTAGACTGTTTAGGGAGGTGACTTTTTTTTTAGTAGGGATATGTGGTGAATATTGGTGTTATTCTCGGCTGGTGCCGCCGCCCGAAGAGCAATGAATTTGTCTCATGGGAAGAGTCTGTATCAGTATCGAGGTGATGTCGATATAAGAGCTATGTGAATTATATATATTGAGTATACTTTTTTTTAGTCGTCTCCGTATGACGTCGACCCGAGGAGAGCAATAATGAGATTGCCTCATGGGATGGATGATATTGGTATTTTTCGATTATTTAAGAGATGTTGGCAGTGCTAACGTAGTACACTGCGTAATCGCGTATTCGCGTGTTATTGTTGAACCTTCTTACAGGCATTGTAAGCCCCACAGGGCAGTGTAAGGCCTCAGGGCAGTGTAAGGCCACAGGCAGTGTAAGACGCCGAGATGCAGTGTAAGACCTCTGGGCAGTGTAAGGCCGCAGGCAGTGTAAGACCGACGGGCAGTGTAAGACCGACTAGTTATGTAAGGAAGGGAGTATTCGCGTTTTGAGATATTTTGCAGTGGTAACAGAGGACACTGCGTGTTCGCGTTTTTGAGTTTTTTGCAGTGGTAACAGAGGACACTGCGTGGTCGCGTTTTTGAGTTTTTTGCAGTGGTAACAGAGGACACTGCGTGGTCGCGTTTTAAGAAGTTGTGAAGAAGAGTGGAGATGTGTTTTTTATACAACCGATTATGACTATGGTTTTCCGCGTTTCGTGGACCATCTAACGTAATACTAGATATGACAAGTAAGAATACTGATTATGATTGTGACTCTCCATGCGGTCAGTGGATGAGTTATCTAAGAACATACCCGATATAGATATTGAATTGAACCGATTATGACTATATACCGAGATGACTGTGACACTTGACGTGTGCATGGCTTGCGTACGGAAACGGCGCATTAAATTAACTGCTATCGCCTGGTGGCACCTCATCTATCCCGGATTGGATATAATTAGAAATAGATTAAAGTGTAATGTTATTTAATTGAGATTTAGATTATTGTTGAATGCGAGAAGCGCTATATAATTCTTAAATCAAGACGAGCGCTACGCAGATTTTGAAAGAGTACGTCAGGCTAATTATCTTGTCGACGTTTGTTATTTCAGCTTCACTATGACGAAATTTATAATTGATAAACCAGAATATGTTGCTATTTTATATAGAGTCTGTTAAACATTGGGTTGAGCATTTTTCACCTTTTTCGGAGACCGTGGATGGTTTCACATTATATTGTCCTACCAATTATGGACATTCTTTCTCAAAATTTCCATGTGATTCCTTTTTCCACCAGCGTCCATCCTGACCATGACCTGAGTTTCAGACAACATTGACGCCTTTGTCTGCGGGTCAATGAGATGAGAAAATGGCAAACCGAGCGACCAGACCTACTGCTGCCAGGATACCATTACTTTAATTAACTATTGTTCGTTCATGTTCTATGAATGTATTAATTACGCTCAGTGAAGCGATGAGCTAGTTGCTCAATATTTCAGTCTTTACAGTATGTCTGTGTGAGAAAAGTTTATCACTTTAATTCTTAAGTGCTACAATAATTATATATTATCACAGAACGTCGCATATAAATATACATATGCTATTGTCCATCGATAATGCACGTTCTTAGAATTTTTTTTTTTTTTGACTTTCAGTAACGATATATTTTTTACTATATAGCCCTTTCCAAAGTACTATTACATAGCAACGTTAGTAGACAGTTATGTCGTTCAAACCCTAAGTTTTCACTGGGGTGGGGGATGTGTCAAGAACAGATTTAATTCATAAATGTTTCCACTGACTAAATTTTTGTGAGAGAGCAGTGAGTAATTTTTACAAACGTAATTATTGTGCGAGCCAGCATAACGTGGTCTCGTAAACAATTTGTTTTGAACAGTTTTTTTTCCTAAAAGATAGACAGAAGGTGTGGGGAGGGATAGACGGACAGCGTAGGTGTGCATGGCTGAGCACTTTTTATATCTCGTGTTTTGAACTAGGTTTAGTAGAGAGGGAAGGGGTGAGTAGGAATTAAATGTTATTGAGACTTCTGTTGACGTACAGAAAATACCGTGATCCAGAGTAAAAGCTCGGGGTTTTGAACATGTTAAGAATTTATTGCTATAAAATTACATTGTATTGTATTGAGTGATTCGACCTTTGATGTCGACCCAAGGTCGTTGCGTAGGGCTGTTACTTAAAATAACTCAGTTCGGCAGCTGAGCTAGAAGTGGTTGCACCAATCACAATCCAGGAATTAGACGGTAAGCTGCAGATGCAGTCCAGTATTTAAGGCCATACAGAACTTAGTTCTGGGCCACATGTAGACAATCCATTTACGAGGTGGTCGGCGATAGTCCTCAGCCAGATGAGAGACATAGAGACGCAGTTGAGCAGTCCATTGTGAGGAGCCTGATTTAAAGCTCCAGAGCCTAAGCTACTTGGTTTGATATAAACCCACAGCGTTTACATCCAGCGCTCTCACTCCCAGTGAGGGCCTCATGGTGAGAGTCCATACTAATTTGTAATGATGAAAGTGAACCGTTCTACTTACTTTTGAAGACAGTTTCAGAGCTACCGCCAGACAACGCATGGTTGTACAAGCATTCTCCACGGCGTGTCTAGAGGAAATGTCCATATCATAACATGTCTCATTGAATTAATAGAATTTAAACTGTTATATCCGTCGCCACGTGCGCGGATTCTATTTGGCATATAACTCATATGACCTGCAAGTAGTTAGATTGAATACGTTAGTCTTTATAGAAAGCTGTAGTTTCATTAGTTAGATTCAGTTGCCTTTGAATTGATATTTATATTTATAATTATATTTGTTACATTAATTCCTGTAATTAAACTGCCCTACAGTTCTGCTAAAAATCAAAGCAATTGATTTATTTAGTTTTTAGAGTGCAAGTATTTTTTTTTGTGTGTTCGTCGATTGTGGGAGCGGACCTCGAAAGAGTGTCAGTCGAACTATCCCCATCTAACCCACATCGCGACATTAAAAAGTGCTCAGCCATGCACACCTACGCTGTCCGTCTATCCTTCCCCACACCTTCTGTCTATCTTTTAGGAAAAAAACTGTTCAAAACAAATTGTTTACGAGACCACGTTATGCTGGCTCGCACAATAATTACGTTTGTAAAAATTACTCACTGCTCTCTCACAAAAATTTAGTCAGTGGAAACATTTATGAATTAAATCTGTTCTTGACAGGCGAGATGCTGTACTTATACAGCAAATGCGAAATATTTTAGTTTTTCTTTTTAACCTTAATGTAGCAGTTCCTTCAGAAAAACTGATGACACTAATACAGTGTACACATACAGTACGGCAATAATTGACCAAGAAATGTACAGGGAATGGAACTACTGACAGGAAAATTTCCTGAACTTTTGACGTAACCCGCAGCCGCCAACTGCAATACACAAAATAATGTAGATCAAGGTTTAGTGCCAATGACCTCCGAATGTTTGGTGAGAAAAAAAAAACAAAAAAACTTTAGTACACACATCTGTACTTAGACTGCCGTGTGCTTTTGTACCGCATTCAACGTTCGTGTCATCTAAACGTTGTCTACCCACCCGTCCCCGCTGGCACAGGGGAAAGAAATAAAACGATCCATATTCCGCTGCGCAGGGAGAAGAATGTCGAGAAATGCGGTGTCGAGATAAGTGGATTGGACTGTATGTAGTCCTGTCTTAATGGCCAGACTGGGTCTTGTTTGCACAGTGATTTTTTTTTCTTTCTTTAATGCCTTAGGCTTAGTTACTTGGACACAACAACCATTTTTGTGGTGATATGACCACAACAACTTGACGGAAGTTGCCGAAAAAAAAAAAAAAAACTATTGCCAGTGTTTCGGCCACATGCACCAAAGTAAAAGACCCCCTCTCCCCAAATATTATATTGTGCTCTTTTGCAAATAAACTGGTTGTTAAAAGTCTATTGAGAACACAATTTTAAATTATTTTCTGTACAAATGCTAAGATATTTGCTTCCCGAAGCCTTCGAGATAAAGATCTAACTGGTCCTTGATTGTTTCTTGTTTTCTTGTCTTTTATCCGTCTGTGGTTATTGTCTGCTTTCCTTGACCAGATGGCGCCAAAAAAAAAAAAAACAAGAAAAAGAAAAGAATAAGGGAGTATTGAAATCATGTTTACCAGGAGTGCGGCAGCTGGCTTGTCCCTGAAAACTGGAGCTTTGCCTGGGGCCTTGTCCTTTTTATATGAAAAGATATTAAAATGTATTCTTTTACATTAATTTTTACAGATCTATTATCTCCTTCTTCTAAAGAAACGAGTGACTGAGTTTCAGTATCACTCATTGTTGATAATTAGTAATCATGATCTAGATCTACTCGAAAAAAAACAAAAACCGTAGTACACAGTACAAGTACAATGTGTTAAAGGAGAGGAGACTGTCGTATAAGCGAATGAAAATGATCATTTCCGACGCAGATTCGTAAAATATTTCCATAGGATTAGCAGGATGAACATAGGAGCAGGTTAACAACATCAGAACCATGTCGGTGTGATATCGTAACTTGTAAGTCTACGTGGGAAAAACGTCATCACTGTGTAAATTTGATGTCAGTCCTATACATTGGATTTCGGTTGGGTTGCTGGTTCAAACACAATCCAAGAAAAGCACTGAATAAAATTATCCGTCAAACTTGTTTTAGAGCAATAGATAGCACTAAAAAAAATTTTGTCATGTCTAAGTCTATATCAAATGAAATTCAGTTTATGTACACATATTTCTAATTCTTTTTTTAATAATCGAAGAGCTATATGACACCCGATTATTTATTCATTGTATTATTTGTGTATTGAAAACAATATTTTTTCTACAGGTATAACTATGTAATTGAGCAGCGATGGCTACTCAAGCTGAAAATGTATGCTGCCAGGAGTACATGGAAATTCTGGATAAGTGACAAGAACTTCTGGAACTCACAATCTGGAACCCCGAATGTATCACAAAGCATCCCGGATTTAATGAAAATTTGCATTTCATTTCTTGTCTCAGTACAAGACTCGGCTGGCATAAGTAAATGATGATGAAGATAAAAGAAATCCATTCATTTGTATGCAGAAAATCACACCGACATCTTTGAACTTTTTGTTCTTAGAAAAATGGCTTTTCGGAATCCTTGTGAAAAAACGACTTGTACATCTGTTCTCGCCAAAATTACATTTTAGCATTGCCTTCCAAATTGTTCACTTTATTGTCTCTTAAATTTAGTTTCGCAAAATTATAGTTAGCAAAACATGAAAATGTCTTATTGTAAACCTCTGCGGCAGATCAAAACAGATAACTTTGCTTTTCTCGAAACTTCTTTCCATAAAGATCTAGAAACCGTTTTCTTGCAAGACGTTAGATGCATGTATTATTTGGAAGATTGACATCATAGAAAATATCCATTTATCCAAATTTCCAATATGTTGTTCGTTATTTTCTAATGCTAAACTGCTCCTGTCACGAATAAGGACAATAATACACAACAATGTTAAATAAAATAGTACAAAATTGCAGTATTTTTCATAAAAACAATGAAATTCTATTCGTGACCAAGGTAAAGGCTCTCTTTCATGCGGAATGCTCATAAACATCCTCAAGCCACTGTATTTATGGAGAGCTGCTTTCCAAGGACTAGTTCCACATCTCCACACAGTACCAAAATGGTCAGAGATGATGATGCCCACAGTTTCAACACACGAGTTCCTTTTTCTTGTTAGAGAGGACTTCTAGTGTATTCTGAACGCCTGTCTGATTTTAAAAAGTAAATAAATTACATGTATATAGTGTATTTGGCGTATTTCTTACACAATCTAATAACAGCGAAACCGTTATCATTGTTTTGTCCTTTCTAACTCTTGTCAGTAGTAAGAAGAAGTATGTTACCAATAGCATCATGATGTGCTTATTTTTCAGCTTAGTATATTCCCAATATATGAAGGCATTGTGTTGGTTTCTTGATGTATGAAAGTTTATAATTTATAAAACTCAACTTTTACTTTTATTGTGTAACAAATGTTACCGAGTAACTGGATCCCATGGCTTCTTCGTGAGTCTTCTGCAGTGCGCAGTTGTACTGTACAGATTGCTTGCCAACAGCATCAGAACATTCAATTTCAAGCCCCTGGTGAATGCCCGATAATCTCAGTACTCTTGGGCTTTGTTCTTGATTTTAAAATTATCACTAATAATGATTTACCTTTGACAACATGATATCCGTCAAACCATTGCTGTATGTCAGGCCTGGTCTTCATGAACTTTTTGAGACTGTTGTAATAGTGTGTACATTTAGCCTGAGACTTATTCTCCAACTTTGATTTACCACACCGCATCCCCTTCAGCTCGATGGCACATGGGTTTGGTGCCTCTGTGGCCCTGAAAATATGTGAAAACATGAAAGATATTGAAAATCAGCGTCAACAAGTGATAAATTAAATTATGAGACGTCAGGTCAAGTATCTACAGTATGGTTAGGGTTTGGCAATTTTAAACATCATATTACATATTATGACAGATCACCTACGGCCGAACAGTGTAATACATACATGTCAATAAATTACATACAGAATGAGCACTGGGTGGAATTGAAATTTTTCTTGTCTTGTAAATGCAGTCCATTTACACCCTATGAGAGCTAGGCAAATACGTCGCTTTGAAATATCAGGAGTGTGTTTTTATTAATACCAGTCCAAGCTGTCTCTATCATTGTAGGAAATGGAAAAAAATAAATATATTTCAAACAATAATGTTACAAGATTTACAAGGATATAGTACACATGTAAGGTATTAGCCAAGACTGAGCTACACGTCTGGCAGCAATATGTTAAGTTTTATTTTCTAGATCTCTGTGTTATTTTCATGCCTAGGTTTTCTAACAGTAGTAATCTTTCTTTACATTACAACATCTAGGCCATCAATTTAAGTATCCACATTACCAACGCATATTTTCGGAGCTGGTTCTGGTGTACATAACAAAAAGTTTGATTGAGTAGAGTCGGATGGAGAAAGAATGAGGAAGGTGAAAGTTTTTTTCAAGAAAAAACTGCAGAATTCTGAAATTAAATTGGAATCAACCATGACTGATTCCTGTCATATGGCAGTGTGATAGGGTATTTATATTTTCTTTCGGGCCAGTAAATTAACATTTAAAGGTACAACAAGTCAGGAAATAACAGGCTGTAGGTACTTTTCAAATGACTAGATGCCAAAGATAAAAAAAAAAAAAAAATGACAGTTGCGACTTGATCTAGTCTAATAGGTCTATGCCGAGCGTCATGTCTTGGAGAGGCTAAGATTTTTTTAATTTAAAAACCTTTACACGCTTTTGCAAAACTTTGTTCAGATATAAAATACAAAACAACTTTTGAGAATTTCACCAGTGTGATGCAATTATGAAACTATTTTATTCCATTGTGAAATTTAGAAGCTCAGGATATGATAAATAAATATTTATAGTAAAAACGTGCATCCAGATAAGTCATGCAGGGCGAAAAGCTGCTGCTGTCGTGCCGACGCACAGTAAAACCCAAACTCCAACTAGTACTACTACTAGATCTGTCACTCCGAATGTTAAAATGTTTCATGATATTTTTCTCTAAAAGTAAAAGTGAGTTCCTCAGTCCTAATTCCACATGAAACAACAGATAAAACTGCCTAGGGGACACTAAAGTACAATGCCCGACATTGTCTGGACTAACTCTTCACAGTAATGCTGGCGTTTGCGTCAGCAATAATAGAGCTAGAGCTGAAACTGGAAGGTACTGACAATTAGATATTTAGAGAGTGAGCAGAGAGATTAGGGCCTACCACTTACAACTACATACACGTACAAAGTAGCCTAGATGTAGTCTTTTTTTAGAAATTTTACTAAACTATCACTGTATGATCTAATATCATGCCTCAAGTCTGACTTGACTATTGACTAGACTGTGTGTCCTGGACTCACCTCTGATCTTCTTTCACAGAACCGCCTCTTTTTCACAGTTAGAGGTTGAAATTCTTTGTCTGTGTTCTGTTCTGTTTGAAGACTGAAAGTGGGTGGCACAGCATCTAGTCTGATTCAACGCTGGGTGGTGTTGTAGCCGATACACTATTTAGCAGACAACCACAACTGGTCTGGCTTGAAGTCTAAGTGTACCTTTTAAAAAAACCACTGCTTTCTGCTAACGGCGATCTACGGACCGTTGTTTTTGGCTGAAGTTTTGTTCCCATACATTTTTTTTTTTTTTCATCCCTAGGAAAGTGGTGGAAGATCACCATTTCGCCTCCAGATATACGATTATTTGCTGATTGACAGCTGACAGCAACACACAACACCATTGCCTAGGCTTAAGTTTATAGTGTTGACGGCGTCACTTCCGTGGGGTGAATGAAGGGACAACTTCATTAGTGAAAATGGTCTAAAGACGTTGACGACATTCCAACGTTCACATGCCCATTAATGTAATTTCTACAGAACAAAATACAGAGGGCCCAATAATTCGGTCTTGGAAAAAAATATTGTAGAATTCCCATTTATCAAAGTATCAATTCCTCATATTAGCATTTTCTGCCTGGGTGATTGAAATTCAATATTCTTGCCACTTTTGATATCAACATAACATCGCCAAACTGCTGTTTAGTGTGAGACACAAGTACAATGGCAGCAAGACGATAAGGACATTAAGTATTAATTTAGAACTCTATTTAATGGTGATGAAGATAATGAAACTTCTAACTCACAATTGATGTTTGTTGTCATAGGACTACCAAAGCACAGTAGAACCTTAAACCCTCCTAACAGAGAAGTCTTGAGAGAAAAAGGATACAACATTAATGAACTGGAAGAGTATGTCAGAACCAATGAGCCTCCTCTCAATCAGGATCAGAGAGAAGCATTTGAGAGGATTCATTTGGATAAAGGCGGAGAAGGTATTTTCTGCCTGGATGCACTTGGGGGTACTGGCAAAACTTCGGTCACTAATCTTCTATTATCTTCAGTAAAAATTGAAAGGAAGGTAAGGTTTAGCAGTGGCCTCATCTGGAATTGCTGCAACTCTCTTTGCCAGGAGGCAGAACAGCCCATTCAACTTTTAAACTTCTTCTTGACTTAAATTTTTTTTTTTTAATCCTGTGTGCAATATTAAACGGTGTACAAGCATGGCCAAGTTAATGGAGGAAACTTTCCTTCATTGTCTGGGATCAATACACAGTGGCTCACAAAGGACCATTTTAAGCACTGGACAAGATGCTACAAGACATCAGGAAGAAATAAAAGGCTCATGGGAGGTATCACAATGTTACTTTCCGGAGACGTTAGGCAAACGTTAATAGCAGTTGTTGAACTTAATGCCTGTTTGAAGAGCTCTTACATTTTGCATCATGTACAGAGGCTGTCTTTGAGAAAAAAAAACATGAGAGTCATGCTCCATGAAGATCTAGATGCTGGAAGATTTGCAGCCTTACTATTGAAATTGGGAAATGGAAACATTCAACAAGACGGTGAAGGAGAAATCAGACTTCCCGGAGTATGGGACACTGTAATGAAAAGATGGATGAGTTGCTTACTAAGTTGGTCTACCCAAATTTTGCTAATCACATCAAGAACGTGCCAATAACGCTGCTGCGAAATTTAGATCCCCCAAAGCTGTGCAATGGAACAAGATTGGTTGTCAAACAAACACAACCTCATCTGTTGTGGAGTGTAGGCTGTGATCAGCACAGGAAAAGGAAGAGAAGAAACAAGTTTCCGTTCTAAAAATACATTTGAACCCACCAGACATGCTTTTTGAGTTCAAGAGACTTCATTTCCAGTAAAAGTCAGTTTTGCAATGTCCATCAATAAATCCCAGGGTAAGTCATTGAAGACAATTGGGCTTCGCCTAATGGAATCGTGCTTTTCTCATTGCAAGGTCTGTGTCGGACGTTCAAGACTTGGAAATGGGAAGAATTTATTCATCCTCACTCCCAATGGGAACCCCAAGAGTTTTGTACCCCCAGAGCGCGGCTTTTAAGCTTGTAAATAAATAAATATATAAATATATAAATAAATATACGAATAAATAAATAGATAAAATAAAGAAATAAATAATAAAAATGAGGGTTACATGATTTATAATTCAGAAATTGTTTTAACTTGAATGACCACAAACATTACGTTGAATTATTAGCAGAAAGTTTAATTTCTTCATCATGATAAAATAGAGATATAAAATAATTGTTTAACCTTATCGTTTTGCTGCCATTGTATTTTACTTGTCTGTTTTGTTGAATCTAGACTTAGGCTCTTGTCTCTCATCCCAACCAGCAGTTCCTGGGTGTATTTTCTTATTATAAGTAGAAAAAATACCGAATTTCAATCATCAAAGCACAAAATGCTAAATCTGGGGAACTGATACCCTCTGTGGTCTGTTCTATGACAGGCTGAAGCACATTCCTTTGAACATTTTACCTTTCTAAAAACTTCTTTTTCATTCTGCAACGATTGTCTTATTGCGCATCCTTAAGGGGAGCTACTTGCTCTGTGCATGCAGCGAGTAGTGATGAAAGGAATAAAACATTTCTAGTTTTGCTTTTCACTTGTTCTTACTCAAAGCATACATTTTCCAGAATCTCAATGGCATTTGGGGTATCTACGTGAGCATAAGAAGAAGTAAACGACAAAGAAGAAGAACAACAACAGCAAAAGCAACAAGTATTATCTACTTTAAGGGAACTTCATGACTGTTACTACATCCTAACAATTTCCTGTTTTCACTGCCACGATAACTTACAATTAGCCCACCAGAGATAAAGTGATTGTATTTTGGGGTATGAAAAGGCTTTTGTTACAACAAATCGTGCCGAACATTTCGGTTGATTGCATTAAGCAGGTCAGGATGTTTCAAACCTGAGAGGTGATGAACGGAAACAGTTGCATTTCAAATATTCCTATGTGGCGGTGTAATCACAACATCGATTATTGTATTGCATAGTATTTTTAATTTTAGTGAAAGGCGCAGTGGGCTAGACTCACAATAAAAAATATATTTTTTTTATGAGTGTGTGCATGTAAGTGTTAGTGTGTGTCGATGTGTGTTTCTATCAGCTTATCATGAAATCTTTCTTTTGAATCTTGACGTGAGTGTGACAATAATTCGTTGTATGTTTTGTATTTCAAATATTATGGTTAAAGTTGATTAAGCCCAGTTCACAGTCCTAAACCATTATTTTCATTGCGAAAACTCACACTGTCTATTGAGTACACCGGTTTAATTAGGTCACTTTTCAATTGTTCATCAAATGGCTTACAACAAATCAGAGCTTCCACTCACATTTTTTCTCCTTTAACTTTCAGTTTCTATATTGTGGTATAAAATAGCTACTTCACATCTTTCTTTTGATTCGGTTTTTATTCCATGAGTTTTGATCAAGATATTATTATGGATGCTCGTCAAACCTCAATAATGATGTTTTGAACAAAAAGCACGCATTACAAGCGGTATCAAAAAGAAAGAAGCGATACATCTCTTGGTCACTTCTTGATTGTTATAATTCTTTATTAGTTTCGCCAATGAATAATAGATTAAACGTAGTGACTCTTATGTTTTGGAATAGCGTCACAGGGCGGCAAGGCGCTGTGTGTTGACATTGTGCAGAAGATTAAATCGACCATGGTGAAATTTAGAAACAACAAAGTGTGTGTAGTAGGCCAAAGTGATTATTGAAAATGATTAAAGGGTTGAGGAACGGGGGGGGGGGTGTAAATTCATTGTTTGAAAGAACACCCATCACAAAGTAACACCTGCGATAATTGGAGGATAAAGTGGAATTGGAAAATGATGTAGAACTGAGAAGTGAGAGTATTAAACATTGGTCTTTGTGATTAAAGAAACAAAACAAGCTCAGACTACAATTAGTGCAATGACTTTTTGTTCTAGACTTTTATATTAAAACTGAATTCTGTCTT
Organism: Onchidella celtica; assembly: GCA_963931925.1. Classification (NCBI taxonomy): domain Eukaryota; kingdom Metazoa; phylum Mollusca; class Gastropoda; order Systellommatophora; family Onchidiidae; genus Onchidella; species Onchidella celtica. Next base: position 60,139,962 of record OZ007570.1, on the reverse strand, counting down.
TGTTTTGTTTCTATGCAGTTTTGTTTACATGTGCTAGTTATATTTATTATAGCCTACGTCTGTTATGTTCACAAGTATGGAAGCTCAACATGAATAAATGTATAAACAGTCTACTCTCTAACGCAATATTCCCTGGAATAACAAAAACATAAATAAAACACAAAATCTTCTCTTTTTCTTTTCAAATGCTTTAATCCCACTGCTATTGTGTTATCAGAAAATAATATCTCACCTCTGTTTATGCAAAGAGACGGAAGTTGATTTGGCCGACATTTTTTCACCTCAGGTGGAAATAATCATAGTACTCTGACATTCAATAGTACGTTTCACAAGTTCCATAGTTCTGCATGATGAAATCAATATTCTATACCAACAGTGACCAAGATGGCAGAGTAATTTAGATACATGCCTTTTAGAACAATATCATTGAGACCATTAAAGTTTGGAATGTTTTTGTCAAATTACAGTTTCAGATAATAAAAAAATATGCAAAGGTGAGTGTTAAAACGAATGTTAAGACCAATATGACAGAAGATTTGATCTTCTCTTCTTCTTGAGTAATTTAAGTCAAACCAATTTCTGAATAACATGTTATATGCATCTATCCTTATTATCATTATTACTATAGCTAACCCGCAGTTCCTAGAAATGTTGGTCACGTAGTCATAATGAAATTTCCGATCATACATTTCTGTTCTAATCAATGAGAAAAGGCCCCTCTTTTCTACAGCTAAAAAGAAAAAAAAACGCAAACAAGTGATGTGAAAACAATGGATTTTGTCCAAAATGGATGTGTTCACGGTAATTAATAGACAAAAATTGAGGTAGTCCACAAACTTACATAATTTTTTGCCACATAGTCGCCAAGTTTTAGTAACTTACACGTTCACGCCTTGAGTTCCATTATAGTATGGTAATTGTCTTTATTTATTTATTTATCTGTTCATTTGCTTATATCAAAACTGCCTTGATATTCCACAAGCGGTCATTCTACAGTTTGAAATGTCAAGAAATTTGATACCATATCGTCAGTGTGGATAAAGAAAATTTAATTGAGTATATTGCAAAATGACCTCCATCTTTGCTTCATTAACCACTCTAAGGCTTTTGAGAAAGTAAAACATGAAGTACCATATAACATTTTGAAACAGATACTTCGACTGCAAAGGCCTGGGGCTTATCCGAAATCTTTCGAAGGAGAACATAGTGAATTCAAAAAAAAATTAAAAGAGGAGTGAGAAAGGGATGTGTGATGTCACCTGATCCTTTTAATCTATACAGCGAGATGATCCTCAGGAAGTTAGAAGACATCCCTGGCCTTAAGTAAATGGAGAAAATCTTATCAACCTTAGATATGCAGATGACACTGTCTTAATGGCAGAATCGGAACAACAACTTCAGAGACTTTTGGACACAGTAGTCAGAGAAAGTGAAATGATTGGATTGTCTCTCAACGCGAACAAGGCAGAATGTAATGGCAGTCTCAAAAAAAAAACAAAAAAACAATCAACCTGAAATGTAACCTGGTCAGTAAAGGAGAGCAAATCAAACAAGTTACAGAATTCAAACTGATAACATCAGATGGTAAGAACATAGGTGAAGTAAGGAAAAGAATAATAATGGCCAAAGATTCATTCCAAAAAATGAGACCAATATTAATGAATATTAATGAACAGAAATATGTCAACGACCACTAAAATCAGTCTTGAAAACATATGTATGGTCAGTGCTTTTACAAGGATATTATGAATGTTGGACAATAAATAGAGAGGAAACTAGAAGCAGCAGAGATGTGGTTTATTAGAAGAATATTGAGAATATCATGGATGGAGAAAAAATCAAATGAGTCAGTATTGAGAAACTCTAATCTGAAAAGATCATTAATTAAAACAATAAGACAGAGGCAACTGAACATCTAGCAGTCACAGGGAAGATCGAAGACAGAAAAAGCAGGGGCAGACAGGGAACAACTTTCACTGAATATCTTAATTAATGGACAACAAATAAACGTCCTTCTTGAGTTTGGCTGATGTCAGATCCGAGTGAAAAGCCATGATCGTCAGTGTCTGTTCCAGACAAAGCAGCTGATGGTGACGATGATATTACAAAACTGTGTCCATACATATTAGGTATATTATTATTTTCTTTCCACTGGAGAGCTTTTGAAAGTATCTCTTGTAATAAACTTTATGTGGGTGTGTGATAGGAATCATATTTTACCGCTTGATCATTGTTTATTGATGTCGCGAATTAATAGTAAATCAAACGTAATGTTTCTTATGTGTCTGGATAAATGGACAGGGAATAGGAGTGAGAGAAGTAACTTAAATCTTATCATGGTGAGATTTAGAAACAGCAGTGTGTAGTGGGTCATAGTAATTGATGAAGGTCATTAAATGTTAAGAAACGGGGAGTTGGGTGGGGGGGCGGGGGCGGTAAATCCAGTTTGAAAGAACATCTATTACAAAATAACATCTGCAATAGTTGGAGGATAAGGGAGACTGGAAGATGATGTAGTAGAGGTTGTAGTAGTAAACATTGGATTGTCTGATTCAAGAAACAATTACCACAACAACAAAACAAACAAAAAAAAAGCCCAGACTGTACTTTGTATCACCGTTTCTTTTATAGATTTTATTCTTTCATATTGAAATTGAATTTTATCTCTCCTGGTCTCATTGTTGTTTTGTGTACATATGTACTACTTAGACTCCTGTTATGTTCTCAAATTTGAAAGATCAACATGAATAGATATACAAACATAAACATTCCACTGTATTCAAGATGACAAAAACATGAGAAAACACTTTTTTTTTTTTCAATGCTTTAATTCTACTGATATTGTGTTATCAGAAAATAATATCTCACCTTTTTCTTTTTACACAGGCACGTGCGCTGATTTGGTTGATTTTAATTCACCTGTATGGACAGGACGAAATAATCATAGTTCTCTGCTTTGTTCAACATATCAGATAATATGTTTTAAAATTTCCATAGTTCTGAATAATGTCATTAATCTTTTACCAATAGTGACAGAAAGATGGCAGAATAATTTAGGTATATGCTTGTTAGAACGGTATCATAAAGAAAATTGAAACTTTCGTAAAATTACATTTTGAGATAACAAACATTTTCTGTGTCTGTGCAAAGGTGAGACTTGAAATGAATTTTAAGATAAAAATATGAGAGAAGATCCGATATCTGCTACTTCTTGGAAATACCTTTTGAGATCGTCCTATCGGGCCACGAAGAGTGTCAAAGTATTAGCTCTTCAATGGTCTGCAACAGAAGGAAAACGCGTATTTTCCATTGCGGAGATGTCAACTGTAACCATCTTGAGTTGTCTGAGTATTCATTAAAAGATGTAGTCATATTGATTTTATTACAGAGTTTCGCTCGTGTCCGACTTAGTTCTGTGCTTTTCCACATAAGTAGTTCTGCGAATCAGTAGACTTCTCATTTCTGGTAATTAGTATAGAAATTATATTTATGCCATGTTATGCTATGGACTAAACCCATGAAATGTGCCCACTGTGTTGTGAAAACAAAAGCACCATGCGATTGTTACAGAACAAGAACATGACACTCTTATTTAAAACACACTGTGACACTCAACGATGGGATGCGGATTTTCTGTTTGCCTTGGCACAGTAGTCACCAAACTGCTGTCGTCGTGCAGCATTTATTTTACTTCAAAACAACATAAATGGGGTGATTTCGGCTTTCTTCTTCTTTCTTGAAATTTCATCACTTTAGGGCACTGTAGAATTATATCAGCATAATAATCGTGTCAAGGAAAAAATTGTGTCTTTATAAATCATCCAATGCTTTTTTTAACTACTATTTATCAGTCAGCATAAAAAAGTATCAACAAAACCATGAACAGTTCAACGACGTCCATAGATTAAACCTTCTGAAGAGAGAAAACATTTCAGTACTGTAAAGCAATAAATAGTTACCTCACATTTTTTGGCATACGAAGTTCATTATCCCTTCACATTGGTGATCATTCCACCCATAATTGTGCTCTTACGCGAAATGCAAACACTCTTCATTACCTGCAATCAAGGCATAAAGTAGTCACACTGTAAGCAAGAAGTTATTTCCAATACACATTAATCATGAGCTCAGTAACTATAAGCTTTTCTTACCTGAATAGTCAGCTTTGAATAACATAATTCTTGATGCCTTTCCACAATTAAGGTTTATGCACGAATTACACAGCAGAGTTTGCCTTTGTCCACATACTGATGCCACAGATTCCCTCTCGGTATGGACATCCCGAGGCACCACAGTTAATCATTACCTTCAATTCTGTCCCACTTCACTTGTATTGTCATCTGAGATCTCCACTGTCTCGTTTCATTATCCATATTATAATCTATGACCTATGTTCCTATTGTTTTTATTAGTTGTTTTTTTTTTATTTACTTTGTCCTTCCTTGTTTTATACAGTTTACCTTTCTGCTGGCTGACTTGCACACACTAAACAGTTCCTCTGGGTTATTTGCGTATTTGTTGAACTGTTCTTGCGTTTCTTCCCTCTTCATTCCCTCTTCCCTTCCCGTTCATTTTCACCCCATCAGTTTATCTTTCACTGGGATTTTAAACTTGTCTACGTCACCCTAAACTCTTCCCCTTTCCTTTTACTCGGCTTTACTTCTTCAACCTTCTGCTCTCCAAGTGGCGTGTTATTGTTATTATTATTGGTAGTAGTATTTCTATTATTATGTATAATGGGTGCAATGTAGGTCACTGTGCTTTCCCATATTTTGCGTGGGTTATAATGTTTTTTCCTGTTTAGTCTCAAAGAGAGGATCTCTTGCCTTGCGAGGGCATGGCCCGCCGGACCGTCTCTCCATCCCTTTTTCCTTGAATTGCTGTACATCCCTGACTCTTATACTCTCTATTATATCTTATAATTCTATTCGATAACAAAAATAAGAGAAATGTTGTTCACCTGGTTTATATCAATATTTTCTATCATGGATATTTTGTTATTTATTGTGATGTTTCACCTGTCGCTTTGAATAAACCATAAACTTTGCATTCCCAACATCATTATCCATTTCAGTGCAATTCGATTCTCTCTGCTAAGTATTAAAAACCAAGTTTTACAATAAGCGATACTGAGAGCGGGAAAAGATCAATCAATTGATAACTAAGAAAACAACAACAGAAACGATGCGTGGTGGACTGACCAACTGATGTGCTCTAGTGTGTCCACTCTGCATAATGTGGACGTGGCTTTTCTCATATTACAGACAATGTTCAAATTAGTGAATGTTATCGCTACTTAATGATCTTGACCATCCATCAGATCCCATGCTCTCCCTTTTTATGGCTTGCGTAACCAAATTCTTTCTTTGGATAACAATAGAATTAAGACTGAACTTTCCTCCATAGGATTTTTACGTATCATTAGGTGCATTCTGTGCAGCCGGTGCGATTCAGTGCGGACAAGTTTTACTTACCTCCGGCGTCATCAGGGTGACCGGAATAAAAGCCACGGAATCCTAAAAGTGAGTTATCACTCAACCATTTAAACTGCCCTTCTTTAATATGATCAGTAGCGCCTATCCAGACAGCCTGCACTAAAAATTAAAAGGCCAACCAAGATTATGTATTAGAAAGATCAAACTTTCAATAAATTTGTATCCACTTTGCATCATGTCATCATAAAATAAAAGCCAATGTCTGTATGTGTCCCCCATAACTTTTTGACCATCAAACGGCTGTGCTTCCAAAAGTGGCTTGGGGGCCTGGTGGCGTGGGTGGGGGGGGGGGGGGACGTTGTCTTTCAGCCTGCTGTGTTTGCCCAAGATAGGCAGGACTACTTTTGAAAAGTGTTCAGTCTTCTTTGTCTAGAAAAGAGTAATAAGACTGCATACTACCTGCTACTATTCCATATTCTGAGACTACAATGACATATCACAATAACATTTCAATTAGAATTTTGGTACCTGCCTGTGCCTGGTTCCGGTCACACAGTAAACTGTAAAAGGAACTAGTGTCATGATTTTTACACAAGTTTAGACTAACATCCGCAACTTGACACGAGCGTACTATCACAAACTGAATTTTAGTGAATATTTTTGCCTTTGTGTCTCGACTTTCTAGTTTCAAGTAACACTTTCCTGTTTGTAACTTTTGCATTTTCAGCGTCAAAGATCTCAAGCGATGACATCTAAACTTGTCGTCTGTCTACATCTCTGTCTGTTTGTTATGCAGTCATTTGAAAATCTTTCGACAATTTCCCCGCTATTGTGAACAATTTGTGGTTCTCGTTCAGAGATAAATTGCTTGGACTGAAACGGCTTGATTTAATGGCCATAGACAGAATACTAAAGACCATCTATTTAAAAAGAAATGAAATTTTACTTGTTAGTTCTTTGATCTCTATTTACACATACAGAGAGGAAAAACTATAAAATGACGCGTATTGTACAGATTGGAGAATGAATAATTTAATTAATTTGTTCACAGTGTGCATCTGGATGAAGTGAATGGATAGAAAACGCAAATTAAAGGGTTGGGGAAGAATCTATAAAATAAAAAACAAAAACTCACCAATTTTTTTACCAGACCTACTGCTGCTCTCACGGCTCGGATTTGCATGAACTTTTGAAGGTGCCTCCCTTTCGACCCGCAGAAGGTTTATTTTTATATTTGAAGACTTAAAAAGAGGCAGAAAGATTCCTTTTTTTTAGTTCGCTTTGTGTCGAAGGGCTCAGATAAAAGCATTTTTGTTCGTTTGTTTGTTATTACTTTACTACTAAAATCACATGCCTACATTCTAAATGCATGTGGATTTAGAACCTGGTATACACTCTCAGGAGGCCAGGAAACAGCATCGCGAAGAAGGTATTGGATTGGAATCCCCAGGGCAAGAGATCAAGAGGAAGGCCGCGCGGAACGTGGAGAAGAGCCAGAGAAAATGATGTGCAACGAAGCGGAAAGACTTGGAATAATGTAAAGAGACTGGCCCATGATAGAGAGGGATGGAAAGTGTTTGTTGGTGGCCTATACCCTGATCCAGGCTGAGAAAGGCAATGATGATGATGATGATGTGGAATTCACATTAAAGTCAACATTAAATCCTTGTCTTCTCTTTCACACAAGTTGATTGTGTATAATTATTGTTGAATTTCAAGTCACAGGTTTTCTCACGCATCATGCCTGGAAAGAGAAGGTTTCCCAAATCTAGACACCAGGCACAAAATAATCTAATTCCTGGTTGCCAGCAAGGTCAATGATTATAGGCTGACCGTGGCCGCTTGGAACATTGTGTCTAGTGACACCATCTGTGGACAATCACTCTTTTATATTCGTTTGGTGGGCGATTCGTCTAAAGTGTAATGCCGTGTCCAACAGTAAAGCCAGTGTCAGACAGAAAGCTATTTGCCACACGTAAAAGACACAATAGACAAATGCTGCCATCCATATGCCATGGACGCATAGTTGCTTGACACGGAATAAACATCTTTCAAAATTTATTTTAAAGCAATCATCCACTGCACGTTGACTCTGGACCAAGAAGAATAACAAGAAATATCTTCTTTTGGAACTGAACACCAACATGCCATTTATAAATGTCACATGGACAACACATACTCTGTCACCTCTAAATGGTTGTCCAACTTGAAATATTGTTGCAGTCATGGTAAAGTCTTTTTAATTATGAAGAGGACTGAAATCTTACTGTTGCGTTTTTTAATTTCCTGTATCAACCATTTGTTCAGTGAAGCATCTCTTGGCTCAACCAGAGTCCCGTCATATGCACGACAGAAAGTCTGCAATGGGAAGATAAAATATGTCGTAAAGTATCATTCTGACTCAAATAAATTGCTTGGGCCGAAATGATTTGTTTTAGTATCCACAATCATAATTATTTAACATTATGTATTTAGAAAGAAACGAATTTTTATTTCTTAGCTCAATATCCTCTTTCCGTTTGTGAGAGATGGCGCAGCTTATCACTGGTCAACAAATTTCAACTTTTTTCTGCCACCTGGAAAAACGTTGTGTGGTTTTAAGTACTTTTGGGTCGCTGATTTCAGGTCTGAAGTCAGATCTGAGATAGCACGTCAAGTTCTTGTGATATTTAAGGTTACCATTTTTACTTAGAAACATAAACATAGAAATATCACTGAGAATAAAAGCTACATTCTGATTATTATTTAAGACATTTCCAAGGGAGTCTCTAGATTAACTATCAAAACAATAATATAATAACTTACAAATTAGCAGCACCCTTTGAATAAATCAGAAGTGCTTCAGGCTCTTGCACTTTCGCTTCTGTGGAGTGTTTGTTTCGCGTTGAAGGAATCAACAGTAATCCCCCGTTATATTGGGGTAAAATTTACCTTGATGTCTGTTTTCCATCACCTTTATATTTTGGTGAAACCTTTTAGCTTGCTCATCACTGACATCTCCAAGATTGGAAGGCAAAAAAGTCAAGAGGCGAGTGCAGAAAGTGCATTTTAGGAGATATACGAGCTCCCAACTGACAGTATGTTTTTAGCAAGTTTTCCACCAAGTCAGAATAATTGTCCGTTCTGTAATTTCCCAGAAATTTTTCCACAACCAAACGGAATGCTTCCCAGGCTGCAAGTTCAAGTGGATTTAGTTAGTCCTGAAATGAGTTGTTACGAGTTGGGTTATATGGAATTATTGGTGTTACGACTGCATTTAAAATATCGAGAGGTTTTTAGGAATTACTCTTCCATACCATGCCACATATACTAATAACAATTCGAATAAGTTTTATCAAGGACCTGCAGGGCCACAAATTTATTTACTTTAAAATCCCTAACAAATTTCGTCTAGCTCTTACATACTAAAAAGACAACATCAGCAGGATCAAATGAAAATTCAATAATATATCACTAGAAGTCTCCTCTAGATTCCTAAAAGATTATATCATTCTGACTCATTCACAATTTAATTATTACTTATCTATCTTTCAGATATAGTCTGCCTACTATCTAACAAATAATATTCTAATGTCTCAGACGACAATGTTATCTCAGTTATTTGTGCCTACCGCTTATAAAGGATCAAACTCGTCAATACAAACTGACGTAGTTAAGTTAGATCCAGATCTACTCTAGGATGGGCTGGCAATCCCCAGCCTCATCCAGACACATCAATTTCAATTTACAAATGTGTATGCCAGACATTCATGCTAGATCTAGTTGCAAGTTAAAATACATGGAAGTCTTGCATTCTTCGGTAGCACTCCTACTGGAAAATTAAGGTCAGCTTCACGTTCATTGTTGAATCAACAGGCAGACACTTACACTTGGTCCCTGATCAGAAATCAGGGAACAGAAGATAACAGCAGTGGGTAATTCTCACAAAGAGCATATGGTCTCATTTCAGTGTCTATAATGGACATAGACATGAATATAACAATCTTCTGATTCTTCTGGCAGAATCCCGCCGACCGCCTGCACAGATGGATATTTCTGCATGGAGTGATCAAACATAGGAATGGCCACGCTTATATACTGTGCGGCCGGCTGCAAATTAACATGTCAAAACCCTTACTAAAGTCTCTAACCCCTCTACGTTTTATGTACGAATTTACTATCTCCCTTCTCTTCCCCTGTTAGAGTTCATCAAAATCACGGGGTCGAGAACTGCCCCGTCACTGCTAACCTATCCATTTATTCTATCTTGCCCCACTTTCTTTCCATCTCTAAGAAAAAGCGTTACAAAAACAAACTGTTCACGAAAACAGTTCAAGGACATTTCCGCTGGTTATAATCAACGAAACCCTGACAAAAAAAACAAGTCGTGACCCAGCACGACAATTATAAGATTAACCTTGACATGAGTCATCAGCCAACAATGCACAAATTTCAGGGCCCACAAAAATACCTTCTTTCAGTTTTGCTTCACTTTTGTCGCCCCAGAATTTCTCCCTGAGATAGCTTTGACAAACTTCTTCACTAATCCCAGTTTTATGTGAAGCGGCGTAGGAACACTTTCTGTGGATTTACTAGCGGCATAATAATGCTGAACATATTTGCCAACTACGTTATCAACCGTTTCTGGCCATTGTTTTCTGATAATTATAATGGTTGGCATCATCGTGACTATCCCAGGGGCACAAGAAACACATTATGCTTGGTATATCCCATCTGCAGTCCAAGAAGTAACGATTTTACTTTGAGATCACCACAATGGTTCCAATTGTGTTTTCCATACTGGCACACTTTAAGAACAAGGTTCATTGATTCATAAGTTTCCTTTAAACCCAATGCATGCGCTAATGGCACAGAAGGCTTACTGTTACCGTTGTGTAACAGTACAGCTTTTAAACTTGCCTTGTTTGAATCTATAAAAAGCCTCCATTCATTTGGGACGTGATCATGCCCAAGCTCGTTCATAAGACCATTAATATCATTACATAAGCAAATCGCCATTCTCCATTTGAAAATAAGATGCAAGATTTCTGTGGCGATTACGAAACACAGTTATTCTGGTACCTTTTGTAAAAGATTCCATTGCTGTAGTCGAGAGGAGAGTACGTCAGCCTTTTTCGTGGACAAGGAAAGGCATTTGATTAAGTCATTAAGCTCTACTTGATGAATTAAAGTGCGGCATCTTTTCACCAATTTCTGCCTCAAATTCATCGTCATCATGAAACATTCATCATCTGTACTATTGCTTTCATCAGGCAGGTAGAAGGGGCACGGGATTCTCGTCGACTTGAGGCACTGGTTTCAGCGCTGATCGGCAGTCTGGATATACAATATATGACTTGTTTTTCTTTGAGAACCCCGCAATTTTCGTCATGCAAAAGTAACAGTCAGTGTGATGATCTATTTCTTCACACCAGATCATCGGTATAGCAAAAGGCATGTTCTGTGGCTGGCCATCAAATCACTTCAATGGTCCAGAATAGCAAGCCATGCAACTCACATGAGTTGCCCCTGGTTGGTCTTTATAACCAATTTTACATCCGAAATAATGTCTGTATGCAAGTTTCATTTTACTTGTCAACTTTTTGCGCTGATCTTGTGGAATAAATTTTCCACGTGTATAACAAAAGTTGTCAGGATGATTTACACAGCCTCTTATTACAGTACTCATTGTCTTATCAAAGAGTTAATGAGCTGGGGGAAGCTGACATCTCTCTACCACAGTATGGCAACATTAAAACAATAGGCCCATTGTATGGCAATATACCATCTGGATTGCATCAGCTTGACTGCATCATTGAAGATGATTCTTTTTAGACATTGCATTATTCCGTACCTCTGTTTTCATCATTGCATCATTTCTATAATCATTTTATAGTTGGAGGTATTGCTGGACAAAAATTAATGTGTATTCAATATTGCATAAAAATCAATTTTAGACATAAAATGGACAGTAACTAAAAATGTGACGTGACAGAAAAAAACGGTTTTCAGATTTGAAATCAGCGTACTAGAAAACATAAAATAAACATATTGATTGCCAAGTGACAAAATCCCTGTTAATCAGTGAGTTATTATTAGAATTTATGTTAGAATCTGGCACATTCCCATCATATTTCCATGCCAATCCTGTGATTTAATTTTCCACCAATTATAGTTCTTTCCAACTTGTCCTTAGATCAGTCATTTGGTTTCATTAACGCAGTTATTATTGTCATTTCTTTCCTCGATTTTCCTTCTTTTCTTTCACAGATAAATTGTTTTTTCCTATTGAGATTTCACAACAACTGGCACAGACAACCTACCAATGCGTCAGCCCATGTCATCTGTCCTTGAGAAAAGCCGTAACAGATCCCGTCGTGCAAAATCCAGTCACGCGGACGCCGGCAATCTCCAGCTGGAAGAGAAACAGGGAATACTGAGTTTCATGTGTTTATGCTAAGAGAGAGAGAGGTAGTGGCCTCAATGACAAGAAAAAAAGAGCTTTGCACAACCCTTTGTCTCGTTATTGATATCGCATGAGGGAGTTGAATGACAAAAATGAGAGAGACAGAGACAAGACAGACAGACAGACAAAGAAAGATGAAGAGAGACAGAGGATAATACCGAGAGACATGAAAATGAAGTAGTGGTACATGCATTTATATCTGTACAAAATGGGAACCTGACTCCTGTCACACTTGGTACTATCAGATTATCTGATGGCCTAGACTTGGTACTATCAGATTATCTGATGGTCTAGACTTGGTACTTTCAGATTATCTGATGGTCTAGACTTGGTACTTTCAGATTATCTGATGGTCTAGACTTGGCACCATCTTTAGATTTGATATTGGCAGATAATGTCTTGCAGAAAGTTATGTATCACATAACATCACAGTAAACGACTCAGTGAAATCAGCAGGAATCACATACCTTATTAATGATACTCACCAGCAAAAACCAGACCACTCACAACCAGTACAAGCACCTTCAACATTTTAGTATGCATCATTGACTTACGACAAACAGTTCCCAATCGACCAGTTAGAGATGAAACATTTGCTAGATGTACTTTTATCTCTGAGATAATAAAGAGAAAGAGAAACAGTCATAATTATGGGCTATAATACATCTAATTGGACCCGGGCATCAACTGACATGACAGTGTTTCCAGGCTTAATGTTGTAAGATATTTTCTATCTCAACATTGAAGTATAATATCTGGGTAGTCTGACGTTCAGTGTCTTTGACCACCGTAGATTACAGAAGTCACATAGCATGTGAAGTCATAATCTTCAATTTAGCATTTCATCAGAAAAGGCTACTGGTTCTTTATTATTATGACAAGGATGATGCCCCCACCCGCAAAAAAATTGCAGTGGGTCCAGCTACTGTTTAAAAAAGCTAAATAATATTTTAATATAACATTTCACTAATAGAGTAGCGACATTAGCAACATACAATTGAAATAGACCAAGTGTATGCAGGTGACCCAATGTCTGCTATCCTATTCTCTCTACATATTATTATAGGATGAACTGTCATCCAGTTTCAAGCGTCTCAAAGTGTTGACATTCACACTGCATTCATTGGCTAGCATTTATCCAATCAGATTGAACGACTGCGACTCCCGCTGGGTTACATTTGAGGTCTTTATTTTAAGAGGATCATGGGGCTTTTGCAGTTACACTTAACTTTTCTTGTTGTTATTTAATGTTTGTCTTTTCTTCTGTTTCTGCTCCATTCTTTGCCTTTCTTCGTCTTCCCCTTCTTCCTCTTCTTCTTCTTCTACTTCTTCGGCCTCAAACGGGCTATTTGATTTGGAGCCAAAAGGGACAGCTACAGGTAGAAAAATGGAGTTTCTAGGAGAATCGATTGGGGAGAGGGGATGTGGGTTGATGTCTGTCCATACTTGGTTTCCTTATTTAATTAAATCTAGAGGTGGTCTTGTGTGCAGAGCGTATATTTGCCGCTCTGCGAGTTGGCGTACGGATAGGCGGTGGAGTGTAGGCAGTGAGTGTGTAAGACGGTCACAGCGGTGTGCCTATATGGTGCTGGATGGCGAAATGGGTTTAGGAATTAGAGCAGTAGTTGGTTGGGGGGGGGGGGGGGTGGGGATATTCAGTTCTGTTTTAGGCCGCCTCCACTAAGTGATTTGACAGTCCTATTTCATGATTAGTAGTAGCACACCTGGGTAGGTGTTAGAAGGGGCCGATACCAGGTCGCAACCCGAAAGTGGCAAGCTCCCGTACAGTTATAAGAAATCCTGCCACCCGTCGGGCCACGATGGAGGACAACATGTTAGTGGTCGGCGCCAATCCGATGGCAAGAGAACCTCCCCAATTCCCATCATCCGGTCCATGATAGGCCACTCCCAGAGCGATTGCCATTAAACGGGTAAATTGGTAATTAATGTCTAGGGGAAACTGTTTATTTATAAAAGGGGAAAACTAGATTTTAAAAGAGAGAAATGTGTTTATTTCTGTTCCCACTCTATCTCACTTATAAATGCTAACTATTCCTTCCACCACACAGTTTATGCTTGGATACTTTATCTCTCGTGCCGTGGAGATTTCTTTAGTTCTATATTTTATAAACGATCATTGTTTATACGCACATCTATTAGTATTTTCTGAGACACGGAATACGGAGACGAACCATTCCTCCTCCCGCTATATGTCCACAAATTGTGCCAGTATAAATAGGGTGACGAATGCTCTTTTTCGTTCAATTATGAAGGCGTGTGATGCGATCTGTTGCATTCTTGCCATCGATTATACGCGCGCAAGTCGACGGACGGAATATGACTCACCAACAAAAACAAGACCACTCACAGTCATTACAAGCACAAGGCATATTTATGGGCTACAATACATCCATCTGGATCCAGGCATTGAATGACATGACTGTGTTTCGGGCCATTCGTTGTACGACATTTTCTGTCTCAACATTGAGGTAATATCTGAGTGGTCGGAGTTCAAAGTCTTTGACTAGCATACCGTACAGAAGTCACATAGCATTTGAAATCATTATTATCAATTCAGAATTTTATCGGAAAAAGTACACATTTTTTAATGTAAGACTGCATGCAAAAATTCAGGACACTGCATTTCGTAATAGATGAGAAAATCCAACTAAACCGTGATCACACCTCGGTGAACGGACTTATAAATAATCTTTCCATATAACATTCCACTCATGGAATAACGACACTGGCAACTTACCAAGCCTGACACAGACGAAATAAATCAACTTCTATCTTTATGAGAACTGTCTTCCTGTTGGTTATATGTCAGAGTGTTGTTATGAACTTTGTTCTCATAGGCTAGCAGTTATCCAATCAGACTGAACGGCTATGATTCCAGTTGGGTTGCGCTGTTTACTATTTTATAACGTTCATGTTGTTTGGGCAAAAAAAATAACGTATTCAGATTGCAGATTGAAAGCTTTTTGGGTATGTCATGGAATTTACTTTCTTCTTGCCGATAAGACGGTGATAACATCGAGACTCAGTTGTCAGATTGGGTTTTGTTTGCATAATGATTTTGTTAATGGCTTAGACCAGTGGTTCTCAACCCTTTTCAGGCAGTCACCCCTCTTGGACCTCCATTTTTCTATCGTCGCCCCCTCCCCCAACCTTAGGTCAATTTAATATGCAACGTCAGCTTCACAGGATAGTCGCAAATTATGTTACGGTATTCGCTAGTCTATGATGTTCATTTTTATATAGCCAAGCATTATAACGTATTCATCTTGCAGGTTGAAGGCTTTTGGGGTGCTTCATGGAATTTATTTACTTTTGGCCATTACGACGGCAACATGGTAACTTGGTGATTCAATGGCCACACTGGGTTTTGACTGAGCGATGTTTTTTTTAATTAAATGTCTAAAGCCAGTGCTTCTCAACTTTTTTCAGGCAATTGACCCCTTGCGCCTCAAACTCAGTGAAGCACCTCTTGGTTCAACCAAAGTCTCGCCATATGCACAACAGAAAACCTGCATTTGGGAAATAAAATAAATCGTAGAATCGTTTTCATTCCGATCAATTGCTTGGACTGAAACTGCTTTGATTTAGTGGCCATTAAAAACCAAATCAAAACAAACAAAACAAATGTGTTTGTAAAAAGATATGGGGTATTATTTCTTACCTCTTTGTACTCTATTTCTGTGTTTGAGAGATTGTATACATTGTGTGTATTGTTGGAATTCCTCAGGAATCTGACACAAAATGAAAAATTCTCATCATGTTCCACGCCATTACTGTGATTTCATTTTCTACCATTCTCAAAATTTATACATGTAGTTTCTTCCGACATGCTTTTGGATTAGTGGCTTGCTTTAATTATAACAATTATTCCGTCATTTTTCGTTTTGTTTTTCCTCCTTTTCTTTCACACTCAAGTTATTTTTCCCTTTAAAGATTTGCCAACTGTGTACACAAATAACCCTACCAACTCGTCCGGAGATGTTAGAGGTCCTTGAGAAAAGCCGTAAAAGTTCCCGTTGTGCAAAATCCAGTTGCGTGGACACGAGTGACCTGTAGCTGGACGAGAAAAAGAGAATCTGATTTTATGTGTTTACGCTAATTTTTTTTACTATGCATAGGTGAGAGAAAGAGAGAGAGAGAGAGAGAGAGTGAAATCAAGAACAAGAAAAGGAGAACCATGTAAAAATCATTTACCTCCTTATTGATATTAGATGAAGGAAGAGAAGGTTGAAGTATTATAAGAAAGATCGTGATGATACAGCGAGACCATATGAGTTTACTATTTCTCCTGTTTCTCCGATTTCATTTTTAACTTTGGGACAAAGTTACGTTTGCCGACATCGGCGAGATGCTGTACTTATACATCAAATGCGAAGTATTTTAGTTTTTCTTTTTAACCTTAATGTAGCAGTTCCTTCAGAAAAAGTGATGACACTAATACAGTGTACACATACGGTACGACAATAATTGACCAAGAAATGTACAGGGAATGGAACTACTAACAGGAAAATTTCCTGAACTTTTGACATAACCCGCAGCCGCCAATTGCAATACACAAAATAATGTAGGTCAAGGTTTAGTACCAATGACCTCCGAATGTTTGGTGAGAAAAAATACAACTTTAGTACACACAACTGGACTTAGACTGTCGTGTGCTTATGTACCGCATTCAACGTTCGCGCCAACTAAACGTGGAATGGAATGTACAAGTGATAAACTTGTGGCCACAACGGAATGTTGGACGTGGCTGCAATGATACATGTAAAAGACAATGCCATAGGAAAGACAACGAAGGACAAAGGCAGGCTTATTATAAAATTCAATTGATTTTTTACTTTTCATTTGCAATGGATGATGGCTAACAAGTGAACATCTAAGATCATTTAAACTTTTTTAAACGGTCGATTAAAACTTTGAGGACAATTCAAGCAGGATTTTAATTGTTTGTTTAGTGTTAATTAACTAATAAATCTGTTTGCGTTATGTCTGATGTTTTTATTACCGTTCAGTTTTATTGTTGGGTTGTCGTTTTATTCAAGTTTATTGGACATTAACCAGAATCCATAAAAACTGGTTTAGATTTATTAATCTTTTGCTGAAAAAAAATCGATTAGGTACATAACATAATGTGCCATTAAATTTTTATAGCTCTACACTTGCTCTTCGTTCTTTTCCTCCAGGAAAAATATTGTATGTCGACTTACACTGGCTATCAAGAAGCGTTGCTTGATTGTATGTCGACGTATAATAGTGTTCCAGGACGAAATAAAAAATAATATTGTTGTAAGTCTAATATCTCAAAATTGAAAGAAAATATTGTAAAAATAACAAGGTAATGATATGGAGCATGAAATTACAAAAATTGTGATATAAGTAATTTGTCTGTACGACCTCTACAACCCAAATAAAACAGATTTTTGCTTCTCCTGAAAAGTAGCGATTTTGACACACAACAATGTTCCTAGACGGCGACGAAATGTTAACGTGTAACTGGATCCCACGGCTTCTTTATGACCCTTCTGCAGTGCGCAGTTGCACTGTTGAGACTGTTTGCCAACCGCATCAAAACATTTAATTTCAAGCCCCTGATGAATACCTGATAATCTCTGAACTCTTGGGCTTTGTTCTTGATATTATTACTGTCATTAATAATGATTTACCTTTGACAACATGCCATCCATCAAACCAGTACGGTATGTTAGGCCTGGTCTTATTGAACTTTTTGACACTATTGTAATAGTCTGTACATTAGTCTGAGACTTACTCTCCAATTTTTGTTTTACCACACCGCAGCCCCTCCGACTCGATGGCACATGAGTTTGGTACCTCTGTGGCCCTGAAAATGTGTGAAGACATGAATGATATTGAAAATCCGCTCTAATAAGTGACAAATAGATACATTACGAGACGTCAGGTCAAATATCTACAGTATGGTTGGGATTTGGCAACTTTAAAAATCATATTACATCTGATGGATCACATACGGCCGAACAGTGTAATGCATACATGTCAGTAAATTACATACAGAATGAGCACTGGATGGAATGGAAATTTTTCTTGTCTTGTAAATGCAGTCCATTTACAACCTAGGACTGGTTCTGGTGTACATTTGTATTTGTATTTGTATTTGTATAACTCTTTAATCCCATTTGGGAAATTTGTCACTGTACCGTTGCAGCCCAGTTATAACTGGAGCAGGCACGTCGTCGCCACATTGCAGCGCCGGTCGGTGGGTTTTTTTTGGGGGGGGGGGGGGGGAGATGAGGGAGGAGGGGGAAGTAATGGTAGAGGAGGAGAGGGAGGGAATGGTGCTAATCACATCAAGAACCATGGCTGGCTCTGTGAACAGGCAATACGTGTACCAAAAATGAAACTCTACGGTCAGTTAACTGGAGACTCCTTCAATCTATTCCAGCTGAACCATTGACAGTATTGTTGATCCCAACCAGGCAGTTCTATTAAGTTCCAGAATTCCTTGGAATTCCTTACCGAGTAGACCTAGAACATGATTACTAATTATCAATAGTCAGTGGTATCGAAATTCAATCAATAGCTTCTTTAGACGAAGAAGATAATACAGGCTCATAAGACAATAACATTGTAACAAATTCCAGACTGGAAGATGTACTTATTATGACAGGACAACAATCACAAACGACCAAGTATAACACTTAACAAACAACCAACCAGGCTCACACATTTATTATAACATTAATATATATATACGTTCAATTACATACGGTACATTATTCAATTCAACTACAATTCAAGGGTCATTCTTCCATACAGTCACCCTATCTCCGGTTCCCCAACCGTACAGCCCGTGCTTTACAACATAAATTTCCAGGCCCTTACTCGACCTAACATCAACCCCTGTATAAGTCGTACTACCGAACTCTCATGTATATAATTTAACATCAACACCTGTACACTTCGTATTACAATAATATCATGTACATAACTTAGAAATATAGCTAGCCCAATTCCCCGAACCAGACTGCCACTGCTGCTGGGCTGCCTGTCGGCCTTACGCCCTTGTCTGCACGGCTCCACAGCCTGTCCTCGGCCTGTGTCCGTCCACCGCGGGTGGCCTCACTGCCCGACCCCGGCACCTATAAGAATAACATTACATCTCTATAACATCATACACTTACTATCCACTTCACCACTCAACTGTGCCTCTCTTCTGTAACACACCTCCACCGTATTACACAGTACTCAGGCTAGGCTAGGAATCCACACTCCTAACGTACAGATCTCGCTCTAAGTTCACATCTATTAATACAGTAGTACATGACTTGCACACTCCTCGCATATAAATTATTTACATCATGGTCATCAGAAGAATATAGTACATCAATTATCAATCATAGTTCAACCTACCTGTCATCACAGGAAAAAACACTCTCACTAGTCTTCCGACTGCTCCCTTATGTTCGCCCTCTGGGCTCTCTCTTGCGTCCGTTCCCTTAGAACTCTCTGTGTGCAGTGACTTGTAAGTACACCGATCTCGCCTCGTCCAATCCCCAACTCACAACATTCCACGCTTTCCCTTAATTGTCTGCCGTGAGTTAATCTTACTATACCCCCTTCTCCCCGTAATTATTGATCCTCGCTCACTCGCTCGCGACAAACATCTCGCTGATAAGCCGGATTTATAACGTCAGAACGACTGTCGAGGATCGACTGTGGTCTCAAGTATGCTAGCAATGCTCATAAAAACGACATGTTATTGTTAGATAATGATCGTGAATAGAGCGTGCAGAGTATGAGACTAAAATATTCGCGAAGTTTTTGTTGTTGAGAACCAAGTTAAGTGAGTGAGTAGGGCGGGCCTTGTTATGTGTCTGTATGGATGTGTATGTATGTATGTGTGTGCAATAGATTACGCGTGAGAGAGAGAGGGTGAGTTGCAGATGGAGAGAGCAAGACTTTCTGTAAAGCGCCTAGAGCAATTTTTTGGATGCGGTGCTGTATATTAATAATCTTCATTATTTTTATTATTATTATCATTCTATCATTAAACGCTAACTTCTAAAAGCATAATCACTTGGTGGGCCCATTCCAAGCATAAGAACTGGTCACTCTCGCTTTGTAAATGAACACTTATTCCATTCCTTTGACGAATCGACAATCGGCAGGGGCGTCTATCGTCGTTTGAAGCGCCGGTGTGACGAAGTATTTGTTCCTCCGTAGTGGACATTCCCCCGGAACAAACACATCGTAACAAGAGGTCACCCGGAACGAATACTTCATAGTGAAAGTTGCCCCCTATATTTTGCCAGACTTAAAGATTTTCGAGACTTTTAACACCTAATCTTGAAAACCTAATGAAATGCTACTAAATACACCTTCGAATCTTGTTTCTGTATCAAAAACGAATTTTGACATATTTTTGAAAATGACCTTTTTGGGGGGGGGGGGGTGGGGGTGGCATTGTACTTCGTCCGGTGGAACGTTTACTATAAAGTAATAGTTCCGGGGACCAACTATTTCATAGCACTTTATTCCCCCCTCCCCCCCCCCCCCCCCCACCCCGACCAGATACTATGAAGTAATACTTGAATACTAATTTACAATTAAACCCAAACTTAGAGATAAATAAGACCAATCAGAACGGCAAACGAAAATCATTTCAATAAGACTACCAACAGCACAGACATGACAACAATAATGAACAATAATGACAACGACAACAGAAACAACAACAACAAAAACAACATCAATAACAATCCTGAATAATATGCATTTAACAGGATTGGTTTTTTATTCACGGATTTGACACAATGCATTAATTATTGTTCGCCATTCTCCTTTTGTGACTGTGAATGTTGGCAGGATGCTTCATACTTGACAGGTGCATGGTCGCCAGGAATATGGAAGCCCTTTGTTATTTCGTCACTCACAGCGAAACAAATCAAGATAAGAAAATTAGCATTATGCGTCGTTTTGTTGTGATGCTTGTTCTTTGCTTTTCTTTCTTTTCTCTTTTTCTTTCTCTCCTCCGTTCTTCTTCCTAGCTTGTTGTTCTAATCTAAATATAATTATATTTACGACGATTTATATTGCAGGAGTTGTGTCAAGTTTATATTTCTTTTGATCGTTCCTCTTTTCCGTATTATGTATGTTTTATTTGTGGTTTTTAATGTAATATTCACCTACAATTCTTGCATGTATCTGTGTGTGTGTGTTTGTGCGTGCAGGCCCGTGCGTTTGAGTGTGTATTATGAGTGTGTGTATATAGTGCGTGCGTGTGTGCCAAGGGACAAACAGACGCATCTAACCATCAGGGTTCATAACCCACTAAGGGAGACATCGATCCCGCAGATCCTGAAATCGTCTTCGCATAATTATCTTTGCGAAGTTGGGCGAAGTGATAAGAGATCACGTCAATGTCTGACCGGGCATTCAGGCAGAATTTGAAAGCAGTGTGCTCCCAACGATTCACCTCCATTTTCTGCTATCCCAGCTTGACGGATGAGCCTGAGAAATAATGAAATTTAATTAGGGGATTTAGAGAATACCCAAGAATGAGAAAAGCGTGATTTATGAGAAATCATGAAATCTCGACAGTAAAGCGTTTTTGGTGGTGAACAGGCCCTAAATTACGTTTCTTAATGGCTTGTATGTAGCTTTCATTCTCATTTGTTAGTAAAACACCTAGGGTACTCGCAACTGACATGTTTACGATTTCAGTATATTATGGGCACGAAGTAATCTCCTTTCATGTTCATGCATTTTAAATGGGAAAATACTATTTAGTTAAGACAAAGTGATTTAGAAAGACACGCTGAATTTGGAAACATAGATTTACCAACATGAGAGGTTATCTTTAAAAAATTTAGTTCATTTACTTCTGCATTTACTTTAATTATAAGTTATCGTGGCAGTGAAAGCAAGAAATGGCTCGGATGTAACAGTCATGAACTTGCCTCATATAGATAATATTTTTTGTGGGTTTTTTTCTTATGTTCACCAAGGTAAAAATAAAAAAAGGTGCTTTATTCCTTTCTTCACTAACTCTTCTGTATGCACTTAGCAATTAACCCTTCTTAATTATATGCACAATGACAATCGTTGAATAATGACAAAGGTAAGATGTTCAAAGGAATATGCTTCAGCTCGTCATATTGTACTTTCTAAAGAACAGACTACAGAGGGATCAACGGTTCACTCTGGCAAACATAATTGTAGATTCTCATGTATCAACGCATCAGTTTCCCAGATTTATCATTTTGTGCGAGGATGATTGAAATTCAGTATTTTTGCTTCTTATAATATGAAAATAACACCTCCAAACTGCTGGTTAATATAGGAGGCAGCCTAAATCCAGATTGAACAAACTCTACAAGTAAAGTACATTGATGACGAAACGATAAGATCAAGTTATTTATTTAGAACTCTGTTTTACCATGATAAAGAAAATAAAACTTCTAATTCATAGTTGTCATCGAAGTCAAAACACTTTATTAACCCCGAATATCTGCACGGACTGAGTCGACTCAGACGTGTCATGATGCTTTATGAGTGTGAGTGACCCAAAGGTCGTGAGATTTTCCGACCCAATTACTTTGAGGCAGGTTTGGCACTGCATAAAATGAATATCTTATTTTCGTTTTATCAGTCTGTCGCAGCGTGATTCCCAAGCTGTGCACTCGGACCAAGAGGACGGTCACTGTTTCTTTTTCCAAGTTGTGCAGTTCTGAGTCTTGAGAACTGGTGAGTTGCTCTTAATAACTTTGTTCTCTATGATACTTAAAGCATTTCATTTACCCTACAGTGAATATTACAAATGAATATTACATATCATTATACGATTACTATGTTGCACGGTGTGGCTGGATGATCAGTGCTTAAGCACGTGGTTCGTTGCAGATATTATGGCCACTTAGATTGGCTGTAATAAGAGTTTGATGCTACACTTAATGTTGGATAATATCAGTGCTATGGAAGTCTTCTGTTGTTTGAAGTTCAGTCGCTCTGCTGTGACTGACAGTGTATTACGAAGGCAATTCGGAAGATTCCTAGTATTACCGATTGATAGGCATAGGGACTAGGTGTTATGCAGTATATGTCCCGATTGTTACAGGTGTTAGCACAGAACTACACTGTGTACATCACTGTGTGGAGACAGCCAGCTCTGTGGGCGCCGTATGAGGTCAATGGGCCAGGCCAGCCCATCCATGGTTAGTGTATGCTATAGTAAGTGGGAAGGAATGTCATTGTGGACTAGTGTATGAATGTGCATGGCGCGAATGGATAATCAAAATGACATAATCCTGATAGCGACAATGATGAGATCATGCTCGCACGCGATGGTGGTAATGGAAGAGAGTGGTACAAGTATTAGGGGTAGTTTTGTCTTGATACTATTATTATTGTTATTATGTTATGTTGTTACAAGAGTTACTCTTGTATGTCAACAAGGACAGTTGGAGAAAATGGTGTCATGCTCAAGTGATTAGTAAGCGCGTACACACTGGTACAATCGTGTAGTTTGGGGCCTCTGTGGCTTGTGTTCATCTATATTTCGACTGTATATAAAGCTAGTTACTTGGATGACATGTGTGTGTGTGTGTGTGCGTGAGAGAGAGAGAGGGATGCGTGGGGTGGATCATACACGTCTATTAGTATGACTATTAACACATGCATACTAATGATATACATTTATATATGCTTACTGTAATGGATGTCCATTGTTTTGGATTTCTTCACAGTAGTAAGGATGAGGCAGTGATCCAGGGATGCCGGTAGGCGTGGCTGCACTGGGATTTTAGCCAATAATAGTTTTACCCATTTATAGTTTTAGCCATTTATAGTTTTAGCCATTTATAGTTTCAGTTATTTATAGTTTTAGCCATAATAGTTTATAGTTTTATAGTTTACAGTTTTAGCCATTTATACTCATAGTCTTTATAGTATCCTAAATATTTCATGGAAGGCAAGGAAATCAAACGAAATAGTGACGAAAGACACCAACAAGGAGTGATTACTCATAAAAACAGGAGAAAATCGCAGTTCATGGGACACTTGATTCGACACAAAGGTCTTGAACAGGAAAAATAAAGGGCAGAAAAAAAAAGGGGGTAGACAAAGAGTAACATATGTAGAAAGTTTGAACAGATGGGCCACAGGGAAAAATCAGGACAATATGGGCTTGCTGAGAGCATCCGAGCGGAGGAATGAGTGGCAAACCATGATCGTCGATATCTGTTAGAGATCCGGCACTTGAAGCCAGAGAGAGAAAGAGAGAGAGTTTTTTTTCAGTTTATAGTCATCATACCCTTTATAGTCTTTGTTAGTTTCTTTAGAGGTGTTAGGCGTTACTTAAAGTTTAGATTTTATATTCTTTTTGTTACTTTTTGGTTTATAACTCCAACCATTGCTGGGCTACATAACCTTTTTAAAATTTTCTTTATAATAAAATGTGGTCCTTACATTAAAAAAAAGATCCCGGTGTGGTGTTGTTTTGTGAAGGTTGAGAGCAAGCACCATGGTGTTGATGTCGAATGGTTAATAGAGTTCTATTATTATTCGCCACAGTTCAGTTACCGTTCTTCAGTCGTACCACATTTATATTCAAGTGCGACATGTTAAATACTGGACCAAAGTGAAGGTTTTTTTGTTCACGACATGAGCAAATAAATGTAATTTGGTATTGTAATAAAACTTTGGGTCTTGGACTTCATACTTGTTTTTTCCCTCTTTGAGACCGACGAGGTATGTGATTTTTTTCTTTCGAATTTATTTTGTATTCCCAGTAACACAGAAAATTAGTCACCTATCAGGCAACCTCTTTCCAATACATAATATACAGATTGCCTGATGTTAAACTTCACCCAATGCACTTTCCAGCCATACACAACATGCCTATATTCTACGTAAATGAGGTGGCACTAAGGTTGAGAAAAAGGGGGGGGGGGGTGGGGTAAAGTCAGTGTTTGAAAAAACATCTATCACAAAACAACACTTACGGTAGTTGGAGGATAAGTGGCAGTGGAAAATGTTGATGTAGAACTCACGGCTTCAAACATCACATTGTGCGATTCAGTAACAAAAAAAAAGTTTGTAACATTCAGGCGTTTAAGTCTTTATTTTAGGAGTTTCGCTGCCCATGGTATTTACACCTTACTTTTTCTTGCTTTATTTTCTTCTTCTTTTAGGGATTAGTTTTTTTTTAATTTTGCCCGGGGCAGCGGCCTGTTCGGCCTGCTCTTCACGATTTCCAACTGCCGAGGTATCTTTAGTTTAACGTGCACAAGGGCCCTCCGAATTTTTTATCCTTATCCGAAAAGAATAGGTTCTCGATCCTACCTACCATAGGATCAGGGACAGGAAAATATGAGAAAAATCTCACGATTCCGACATGCCTGCACCGACCAGGATTTGATCCTGGTAATTTCGGCATGAGAGGCGAGCACCTTGCCTCTAGACCACTGCTTCGGTTTGTAGGGGCAGCTTGTAACATTATTTTTTTTCCCTTTCATTTTATTCTTTCATATCAAAAATGAATATCGTCTTTTCTTGTCTCTCTGCAGTACTGGGCATGTGTGCTATTTCTACGCCTGTTCTGTTCACAAGTATGAAAGATGAGCCTAAGTAGATGTAAAAACATTCCACTTTCTAACACTGTATTCAGGATAACAAAAACAATGCTTTAATCCAACTGCTATTGTGTTGTTGTTGTTTTTTTTTACTCTGACTTAATCAAGATGGGCAGGTTTTAAAATTGAAAAGTTATGCATAATGACATTAATCTTTCACCATTAGTGACCAAGACGGCACAGTGATTTAGATACATACATATTAGAACGATATCATAGAAACATAATATGAAAGTTTGAAGTGTTTTTGTAAAATTACAGTTTGAAATAATAAAAATTCTGTGTCTGTGCAAAGGCGAGGGTTAAACTGGATAGTATTATATTAAGACCAATATGATAGAAAATTCGATGTTTGCTTCTTCTTGGGAGATTTCTGCTGAGGTTGTCTTGAGGCTGTCAAAGTAGTAACTGTTTAACATGTAGGTCTGCAAGAGAAGGAAAAAAAGCATTTCATCCAGGAAGGAGATGTCAATTTTAACAATCTCTTTAACAATATCAGAGTCAAACGCAACAGTGATCTAATGACTTTAATGCTTTCCGTCCTCTTTATAAATCCCCATCGGAACATTCGCCTCCGATACGCAAAATAGACGGAACTCTAAAGTACTGTCTTTGCAGTGCGTCTGGGGTGGTGCGTGATGCCCAAGAATAAACGTGAAGGACAACTGCACGATCTTAAGCATCCATTGTTGCACTTCAGAGAACGACGTAATTCCAAACTTGCAATAAAAGACTTTTCTCACACTGAAAGACATTCATCCCGATTTGCTCCAATGACATCTTTTCAATATATTTATTATGTTTGTTAATCTACGGACTTTTTCCAACATAATCAATTATTCTATTGTTTTGTTCGTTTCCTACAAAGTTCTGTACTTTCGAGATAGGTAGTTCTAATCATTAAAATATTGTTACTTCTGAAAATTAGTATAATTATAAGCTGCCCGTGCTATTTTGGGCTAAAACCATGAAATCTGCCCACTTTGTTGTGACTAGAAAAGGGCCCAGCGATTGTTAGACTACGAAGCCAGGATATCGTCACTCGCATGTAAAACACGCAGTGGCGGTTAATGGTAGGTTTTTACATTTACCTTATCACAGGAGTCACCAGTATGCAGTCTGTCTCCATTTAGCATTTCTTTAAAATTTAAATACAACGTAAATAGTGGGACTTTCTTCATCCTCTGCCTTCTTGAGAACTCAAATTTCTAGACACTGTAGAATTATGTCCAGCGATATACCTCGCCAACCCACTTTCGCGATTTCTTGCATCTATGACGCGTTCAGTAAACTCTAAATGCTCATGCAAATTTCCAGTTACCGAATTTAATTTACGGTTATGAAACCCCCCTTGCCCGTTCTTGCAATTTAAATGAGAAAATATAATATTGTAGCTGTGGCAGAATGGTTTAGTAAGGCCATTGCAAAATATGGATAGACACATTCCAGGGGCGAAGGCATCTTGAAAAAAATTTAGTTCATTTATTTCCGCGGGGATTACAATTTTTAAAACGAATGGTATTTATGTCAGGGGAAAAAAATATACATTTATATGACATTGAACGTTTTAGTTTCATTTTTTAAATTGGTTTGTGTCTGTCAGCATGAAAAGGTAAGGAACTTTAGCATTTCTACATCCGTAAGTTATAACTTTCTGAAGAAAGTAAAAGGAACCTGAATACCACTACCGTAAAACAACAAATAATTGCCTCACTTTTTCTGGCACACAAAGTTTAATCTGCCGTAACAAACGTAATCATCCCACCGATAACCAGCCGGTTTGAAGAGGCACAAACACTCTTGAATTCCTGCAAAGTAAGAATAAAGTTACTTATAATGCACGGCAACAAATTATTTTCAATACAAATGTTAGTTTTGAGCTCAGTAATAAGCTTTCCTTCCCTGAATGGTCCGAATTTACACATATAATGTTTGCTGTGTTTCAACAAAAAAGGTTTTACACAGGTTAGACACAGGAGCGCTGAGAGATATTAAATAATGATATATTATATTAAGCATTGCTATCGCGCTCGTCCACATATCGAAGCCAGAGATTTCCATTCGGTATGGACATCCCCAGGCGCCGCAACTAATTCTTTTCTTATGTTCGTTTCTCTCCCATTCAAAGAGAGAGAGAGAGGAAGGTGGGGGGGGGGGGGAGATGGAGAGAGCTCTTCTGTCTTGTTTTTATGCTCCAATGGGTTTTCTCAGTATCTTTTTTCTCTCATTTTTTACTTTGTCCGTCCTTATTTCATACTAATGCTCGCTTATTTTCACACACTGAAAACTTTCTCTGGGTAATCTGCGTATTTATTGAATCGTCGCTCGGTTTCTTCCTCTTCATTACCTCATTCTGTCCCACTCATTTTCACCCTGTCAGCTTACCTTTCACGGCGATCTTTTTCTTTTTTATCTTATCTACGTCACTCTAGCCTCTTCCCTCTCTTTTTACTCGCCTTTACTTCATCCAATTTCTGCTCCTCCAAAGGTCCGTTAGTGTTATTAATCATATAATATGTTTCATATAGTTCAATGTGCTCTCCCATAGTTTACGTGGGCAAGAGTTCTTCTTTCTGATCATTCTAAACGAGAGAATCCCTCGTCTTGGGCGGGCATACACCGCTGAACCTCCTATCCATTCCTTCATCCATGAATTGCTGTACATCAGTGGCTCTCATATTCTCTACGTAATCATTGCTTTTACGTTATCTTACCCAATATGTATATGGTTTAATAACGACAATAAAAGAATTGTTAACATGATTTATATTAAAATTTTCATAACATTGATATCTTGTTACTTTATATGATGTTCAATCTGTTGATTTGAATATACCGTGCACCATAAACATTGCATTCTGCACATTAGCCATTTCAGTACAATTCGATTCTCTGGTAAGTATTACAAACCAAGTTTTTTAATAAGAGACAATGAAAGCCGGAAAACGCATCAACTGATAAATAAGAAAACAACAACAGAAGCAATGCGTGATGGACTGACCAACTGATGTGCTCTAGTGTGCCCACTCTGTACAATGTGAACGTGGCTTTTCTCATATAACAGACAATGCTCTGATAGCCCTTCGTTCACACCAAACTGGCGACAACGGGCATGTAAACACAGCCGAGTGCCCGTTTTGAAATGACTAAACATGAATATTTACCCCAAAAAAAATTTATAAAGCGATAAAACGCCAAGCCATCGCGCCCGTTCCTAATTTTGGGTCCCTGAATTCAAATCTGTGCTCAAAAATAACATTTGATGAAAAAAATTGTATTTTAAATTTTTCTTCAAGCATCCCGCCTATGCTCTTTTTAGACGCCATGGGCCTGGCGGCTTGGGGTACGCGAAATTAAAGAAAAACAATCACACGGCTGAGTGTCGTTGAAATTTTACTGCAACGGTAAAAGTGAAAAGTCGGACGGGTGAGAGAAAATGACTCGCCTGTTGTGGGTAGGTTGGTCTGAATCCGATCATAATATGATTTACAAGTGATGGCAAGTCCGTTGTCGGCATTTTGGTGTGAACGTGCAGTTAGGCGATGTTACGGCTAATTACTGATCTCGGCCCATCCATCAAATCCCTCTCTTTCTTGTCTCACATCCTCCGTAGCCAAATTCTTCTTTCAGATACCAATAGAAATGTGACTGAAATCTGCTCCAACATCAATATTACACATCATTGTGTGCACCTGATGCGATTCAGTGTGGATAAATTTCACTTACCGTGGCCATCATCAGGCCGGCCGGAATAGAACTCACGGAATCCCAAAAGTGACTGGTCGCTGACCCATTCAAAATGTCCTTCTCGAAAATGATCATTAGCACCTATCCAGGTATCATGCACTGAAAATTAAAAGCCAAAGCAATAATCAGAGATTAATCAAATAACATTTGCGCCCACTGTGCAAATGGTGTTAGAATTCATGTTCAGAAGCATGATGTCATCATTAAAAAATGATTTATGTCTATATGTTAACCCTACACCTTTAATGGTCGAGCTAGGGGTGCAAAACCTTAGTCCGCATGGAGGGGGGGGGGGGGTGGTGTACAATTTGACACCAAATAATGCAACATGGGTTGGGGGGGGGGGGGGTGATCTTTCCGCCTGTTTGTTTCTCTATTTCTTTGTGTCTTTGGTCAGCCCGTTTTTTAAAAAATTGTTTTTTCTCTTTCGCATTTAAATAAATTTTGACTTAGGGCTGTACTGCGTCTGTTTTACCATGAACGAATTCAGTGTTGATTTTCTTTAAGATAAACGGTCCATTGGGTTTGTTTGAACTCTTTCCTGAGCTTATGGATAGTGGGTAGCAGCCTATATCCTGTGATAACAACATGCCATTGTAACAGTGCCACACAGACAACATAATTAATCCTCCGTCACCTCTGTAAATAGGTGTCAAACTCAATCTTAAAATAATGTTGCAGTCATATAAAAATCTTCATAATTATTAAGGAGGACTGGAATCTTACTGTTGCGTGCTCGAAGTTCCTGTTTCAACCAGTTGTTAAGTGAAGCATCTCTTGGCTCAACCAGTGTTCCACCATATGCGCGACAGAAAGCCTGCAATGGAAAGACAAACAAAATACCCGTTCCACAAATGGAGAGAAAAAAAAATAATTACCTAAATGAAAACCAGCCTTGACGGAGACGGACCTGGTTTCCTCTCTCTCTCTCTCTCTCTCTCTCTCTCTCTCTCTCTCTCTCTCTCTCTCTCTCTCTCTCTCTCTCTCTCTCTCTCTCTTGCACTCTCTCACTCATTTCATTATCATCACATTCTCCTGAAATATGGGCTCTCTAGTCTCTGTGTCTATTCTTCTTCATTCTCACTGTTCGTCTCACCTGCCCATATTGTTTCTCTTTAGGTTAATCACTGACTGATAGTAAAACTATGCAGTTGAAGTCTTCGTAAATATATCGCTATGTTTGTTTCACTATTTTATAGCACGTCTTTTCTTAAAATGCTCTTTCTGCACTCTCATCTGTACTTTTTTCTTTCCAATCTTGGAGATGTCAGTGTTGAGCATAGTGAAAGGTTTCACCAAGATATAAAGGTGATGGAGAACAGAATAGGTATCAAGGCAAGTTTAACCCCAATATGATGGGGGACTACGGTTGGTTTCTTGAACGCGAAATGGACACTCCACAAAAGCGAAAGTGCAAGAGCCTGAAGCACTTCTGATTTATTCAAAGGACGCTGCTAATTTGTAATTATACATGCATTGTTTTGATAATTGATCTAGAGACCCCTTATTCAGTTTACAGCAATTTGAAATGTCTTAAATAGTAATCAAAATGTAGCTTTTATTCTCAGTGATATTTCTGTACGTATGTGTCTAAGTAAAAATGATGACCTTAGATATCGTAAAAAGCTGACGGTGCTAGCTCAAATCTGACTTTAAATCTGAAATCAGCGACCCAAAATTACTTAAAAACATAACTTTTTCAAGGTGGCAAACAAAAATTTGAAATTTGTTTACCAGTGATGAGCTACGTCATCTCTCAAAAACGGAAAACGAGGACAATGAACTAAAAAAAATAAGTAAAAAAATAAAAACATTTCTTTCTAAATACACAGTATTAAATAATTATGATTGTGGATCTAAAACAAAGCAGTTCGGGCCTAGCCTTTTAATTTTTAGTGCAGGCTGTCTGGATAGGCGCTACTGATAATATTAAAGAAGGGCAGTTTGAATGGTTGAGTGATCACTCACTTTTGGGATTCAGTGACTTTCATTCTGGCCAACCTGATGACCGCAAAGGTAAGTGGAACGTATCCGCACTGAATCGCACCGGCTGCACAATTATGCATATAATGATATGTAAAAATCCCACGGAGGCTTTTTGCGTTTATTATATAGTCCAACACCCCTCACCGAAAAGCATCTTTATAGGAGGGACCTAAACCTTATGAACTGGTCCATAATCAGTGATTAACAAAGACGACGAAGACTTGACTACACCCAGAAGCTAGCTTGAGCATAGCCTGTATTCGTCGACACGGTCCGTAGACAGCAGAATAGTGGGGATACAAATAGGCTTATAATCAAAGTTTGACCTGATTTTACCTAGATTTATGTATGTTTTTCACTATGCGGTCGTTTTCATCCTAATCGAAAGTCACGGAGTAGAGTGAAAGAGTTTGTGTGGATTTTTTTGTTTGTTTTGAGGTAATCTGAGAATACTTTACTCCACGCACAGCAAGAGCTATCAAAGCATAATAATATAGTCTAGATCTAGACAACTGTGATCAAAATCAGTCGAGCGTACCAAGAACATCCCTTCACTTGATAGGTCGAGCGGACCTATACCGCAACGGTAGACAGCCACTTCTCCGAGATCGCTGCACATCGTTGTATCACAGAGATGCCACTTAAGCACTTCCTGCCATTTAATGTTAATGGGGCCTTTTCGAGAAACTTTATGGGATGGTAGAATAACAAAATCTCTGGCTATGAATATGACAATGAAAACTTGCCGTTCAAATTATATTTTAAAAAATGGATGAAAAATATACGTTTATAAGTCTGTTAGGATGAATGAATGGTGTTTTCAGATTAGTTTGGCTTGTAAATTGCTATATTCATGTCCTGTTGTCAAGAATAGTCCGCTCTTTAGATTTTGCAGTGCCTAGCAACCGTTTCATTGTTTTAGTCGCTGCATTTATAATTATGTGAATATGATGTAGCGGTGCATCCTATTATGAGGATCTTACTAGCTTAAATTCTGATTACTCTCTGCAGAGGGCCACGCTTCGCCCCTGCTCTCAATGTTTCTTATGGTAAAACTTGGTTTTTAATATTTAGCAGAGAGAATCGAATTGAACTGAAATGGCTAATCTAGTACAGAATGCAAAGTTTATGGTTTATTCAATGCAACAGGTGAAACATCACAATAAATAACAAAATATCCATGATAGAAAAACATATTGATATAAACAACATGTGCAACATTTCTCTTAATTTTGTTATCGAATAGAGTTATATAAGATACAATAGAGAATATGAGAGTCGGGGATGTACAGCAATTCAAGGAGCAAGGCATGGTGAGACGGTTCGGAGTGCTATGCCCTCGCATGGCAAGAAATCCTCTCTTTGAGGCTAAGCAAGAATAACAATTCTATTTCTCACCCGCGCAAAATATGGAAGAGAACATTGACCTACACTGAATACATTATACATAATAATAAAACACTACTACATGTACTACTAATAATATCAATAACACGTCACTGTGATAGCAGAAGGTTGAAAAAGTAAAGCCGAGTAAAAAGAAGGGGGAAGAGTTTAAGGTGACATAGACAAGTTTGAAGTCCACGTGAAAGGTAAGCTGATGGGGTGAAAATGAACGGGTCGGAAAGAGGGAATGAAGAAGGAAGAAACGCAAGGACAGTTCAATAAATACGCTAATAACCCAGACGCAGTGTGTGCAAGTAAGCCAGCAGAAAGGTATATGTATAAAACAAAGAAGGACAAAGTAAAAAAAAAAAGAGACACAAATAATAAAAGCCACTGGACCATAATGTCATATTATGGAGAAAGAAACGAGACAGTGGAGATTCCAGATGACAATACAAGTGAAGTGGGAGAGAAGGGAACCTAATGATCAGTTGCAGTGCCCTGGGATGTCCATACCGAAAAGGAATCTCTAGTATCGACATGC
Source organism: Onchidella celtica (assembly GCA_963931925.1). Taxonomy (NCBI): domain Eukaryota; kingdom Metazoa; phylum Mollusca; class Gastropoda; order Systellommatophora; family Onchidiidae; genus Onchidella; species Onchidella celtica. The sequence goes on along the minus strand of OZ007570.1, from coordinate 60,106,794 downwards.
GGACGAAGACGATTGCAAAAGTGCTCTACTGTCTAATTCGAGTAAAAACCTTAATTGTGGGAAGGCATTAAGAATTATGTTTTTTTAAATCTGACTATTCAGCTTAGGAAAGCTTACTAATTTGTACTGAAAATAACATGTTGCTTACAATATGACTATTTATGCCTTGATTGCAGGTGTTGAAGAGTGTTTGCATTTCTGGAGCCAGTATCATTTTAAGTGGAATGATCGCCGTTGTAAAGACATACAGAACTTCCTTTGCCAGAAAAAGTGAGGCAGTTATTTATTGTTTTACGGTACTGAAATGTTTTCTCTCTCCAGAAGGTTTAACCTATGGACGTCGTTGAACTGCTAATGGTTTTGTTGATACTTTTTTATGCTGACTGATAAATAGTAGTGAAAAAAAAAGCATTGAGTGATGGATAAATACACAATTTTTTTCCTTGACTCGATCAGTATTTTTTTGTTTTTATATTAGTACTTTAGAAGTTTTTGTTTTCTTTACAAATTATTATGCTGGGTATAATTCTACAGTAAACTGAATTGCTGAACTTTCAAGAAAGAAGAAGACATCCGAAATCCCCACATTTATGTTGTTTTCAAGAAAAACAAATGCTGCACGACGACAGCAGTTTGCTGACTACTGTACCACGGCAAACAGAAAATCCGCATCCCATCGTTGAGTGTCACAGTGTGTTTTAAATAAGAGTGTCATGTTCTTGTTCTGTAACAATCACAGGGTGCTTTTGTTTGACACAATGGGCACATTTCATGGGTTTAATCCATAGCATAACATGGCATAAATATAATGTCTATACTAGTTATCAGAAATAAGAAGACAAATGATTTGCAGAACTACTTAATATGTGGAAAAGCACAGAACTAAGTACGACACACATGAAACGTAATAAACTCAATGTGAATACATCTTTGAATGAATATTTAGACAACTCAAGAGTATTACTGCTGACATCTCATTTTCCTTCTCTTGCAGACCTGGTGAACAATATCACGTTGAATGAAATTTGACACTCTCCGTGGCCCCATTAAGACGACCTCAACAGAAATTTCTCAAGAAGTAGCAAATATCGGATTTTCTCTCATATTTTTATCTTAAAATTCATTTTAACTCTCACCTTTACACAGTCACAGAAAATTTTTATTATCTCAAAATGTAATTTTGCAAAACTTTCAATGGTCTCTGTGATATCGTTCTAACTAGCATGCACCAAAATTATTCTGCCATATTTTTGCCACCATTGGTAAAAGGTTACTGACATCATTCAGAACCATGAAAATTTTAAACATATCTAGTATATTGAACAAGTCAGAGTACTACGATTATTTCGTTTGTCCATCAAGGTGAATAATTAAAATCAACCAAATCAGCTTACGTGCCTGTGTAAAGAAAAAAAGAGGTGAGATATTATTTTCTGATAACACAATATCAGCAGAATTAAAGCATTGAAAAAAAAAAAGTGTTTTCTCATGTTTTTGTCATCCTGAAACAGTGGAATGTTTATGTTTATATATATCTATTCATGTTGATCTTTCAAACTTGAGAACATAACAAGAGTAGAAGTAGCACTTATACACAAAACTGCAATGACACAAGGAAAGAAAAAATTCAATTGCAGTATGAAAGAATAAAATCTAGAAGGAAACGATGTCTCAAAGTGCAGTCCCAGCACTATTTTTTTTTTTCTTGAATCAGACAATCCAATGTTTATTGGTTTAACCTCTGCACCATCATCTTCCACTATTCCTTATCCTTCAACTATTGCGGGTGTTGTATTGTAATGGATGTTCTTCCAAACTAGATTTACCCCCCCCCCTCCCCCCAACTCCATGTTTCTCAACCTATTACTATTTCACGATCACTATGACCAACTACACACTGTTATTTCTAAATCTCACCATGATAAGATTTAATTTACTTCGCAATCTCAACACTCCCTCGCACCTACTTTCTGTCCCTTTATCCAGACACATAAGAAACATTACATTTAATTTACTATTCATTCGCGACACCAATAAAAAATTATCAAGCGGTAAAATATGATTTTTATAACATACTCACATAAAGTTGATTACAAGACCGACATTCAAAAGCTCTCCAGTGAAAAGAAAATAGACCTAATATGTATGGACACAGTTTTGTGATATACCAAAGTAAAGTTTCTTTATCCACACTGATGGAAGCATGATATCAAATTATAGGATTTCTTGACATTTCAAACCGCAAAATAGCCTTTTGTGGAATATCATGGCAGTTTTGATATAAGAAATAAATAGATAAATAAATAAATAACGCTTATCAAAACAACCGGCGGTGGCAGACCAAACTTGACCTCTTTGACGTTCTCCGCTCTTCTAACCGGATCGAGCCTCAAATCTGGATCAGTCTGAAGCTGGTTGCAAGCGGGTCGACCCACAGATAAATATTAATATACATAGATAGGACATGGACGCTTCGGGCTGTGTCGGTTTCTCCGGAAATTGCCTAGAATGCGCCATCTTGGAAATACGGTAGATCCCGATGCCATGTTGTGTACATGATGGCGACAAGAGATTTTACTTAGTATTTCTGATGTGTAGTAGTCTTGTTATACTCATGTTGCTAGTACCGTAGGTAACGTTATATTGAGACAAATAACCTTTTATTATATATATATATAGACCTACAGTCCAGTGCATTGCTGTTACAGCCATGCCAAATATCTTATTTTCTACTGACTTTTGCTCTCGAGTCCTTCAATATTATTAGCAACAATGTAATAAAGCAGGCCTACTAACTTGTTTTTAGCAATTTCCTTTGCATGATACGATTTATTAAGCTCAGCATCAGCTATGCAGTTATCTTGCTTTCTCTTAACATCGTTTGTTGGGTCGTTCACTGTTAGTGTTATCAGCTTTGATGCTTTTTAAAACACAAAATTGCTGGTGCTTCTAAGATGAGTAAGGCTAAGAGACCCAAACAGGGCGGTCATTATATTTAAACATTGAAAAACGTCAGTTAATAGTTCAGCTCTACAACTTGGTCATTGATTTTTTTCATGCAATGACATTATTTTCATGTGTTTGATATGGAATTTGTGCGTGTGTACAAAGCATAGGCCTACAGTGTGTGTGTTGCAGTCGTTGATTTTGATACAATGTACTATGTTATATATTAATAAAATTGATTGATTTTATTTATCAGTATCTTGGCTGGTTTCTATTTTGTAGTTTTTTTTCTTTTTGTGTATGCTGTCATCATCTTGGTGGTTTCTTTCATCTTTAAAATTGCCATTTCTCATCAAGCTTTATGTGGTTACTTCTGCTGTGTGTTGTGTAGCTGCGTAGTAACATTTTCTTCCTTCTCTTGTAACAGTAAACTGCACTTTGTCCCGACAGATTTCCTCCATCTTTTCTGCTGCTTCTTCCTCTCCCTTTTCTTCTTCATCTTCTTCTTCCCCAAATTCTTCTTCTACTATTACTACTATGGGCGCCTCTGGGGGGCCCTCCTTCTTTCCTATCATTCGTTTAAAATCTGTCTGTCGTCTTACTTTTACACCCACAATAGATTTGTTATCGTGTCAACGTGCTTTTCTTCAAACACAAACTATACTACTACTACTACAGCAACTGGGGGTGGGGGGGGGGGGGGGCTCAGATTCAAATGCAATGCATTCATTTCGTGCATGACTCCGTGATTGGATATCACTAAATAGGACTAGTATTTGTATAATAACGGAGATTAAAAAAAAAAAAAACTACTTTAAAAAGGTATCCATATAAGTGAGTTCGCAAATAAATACATAGTGGTCTAGTTCGAAGTGGCCAGTTAAATGAATAAATACATCAGTATGAAAGTACGCATATGGCCTGAAATAGTCAAGTAAATAAATATACGGCTGTCTATAAGGACTATTATGAGGCTCGGAGCCAATTGAGGTCTTTTATGTCCCAGAATTGTCAATTGCTGAATTCTGTTTTGTCGGCTGTCCTCGAACCATTTTTGGTCTATTCATTATCAGCTGACGGTTTTTACAGTTCATTTTCAACAGCTGGTAAAAAAAAAAAAAAAACTGAGTGGAAGCGTCATGTCGTCGGTTGGCTGTTGGAACCTGGTTAAGTCCATTTTTGGGCAAATTCACTTTTTTTTAAAAATGGAATCTATAGCACGAGACGCATCGGATGCACTTGAAAAAACGGAAAAATTCTGCTTAGTAGTGGAGAAAAGCGATGTTGTAATTCCGTGTTATAACCTCGTTAACGTACAGCTGGCGGAATGTCGGCGCTTGAACCTGGCTAAAATCGTTTGCCAGGTTATGCACCGCTGGCCACGGCCAATTGTTGGCGTTTGAACCTCACTAAACGTTTAATTTAGTAGCGTTTAATACTAAACGTTTAGTAAACGTTTAATAGCATGGTTATTACATGTACCAATTGTTGTCGCTTGAAAATGAAGAAAAAAGTGAAATGTCGACAAATGTAGCGTCGATGTAAAAATCATTATTTCGTAGTAGTGCATGATTGTATCATGTTTACAAATAACGAGACTGAAGAAGGGGAGTCATGTACCATGCCCTGTAACTCATAATTATTTTAAAGGGTTTGGAGATACAGGGAATAGGTTATTGTGTACAAAATTCACACACGCATGCACACACACAGGCACACAGAGTAATTAGGTTTTTACTAAGTTCGAAATGACTTTTTTTTTTTAAATTACTTTATATAATTATAGTTATGTGCCAGTAAAATCATTGAGTCTGGGGACGAATAAAAATTGGTCACTTTGAAATAGCCTAGATATCAACCGGCGTATATTTTGAGTCCAAAGTCAGAGATCTATTGTCATTAACGTAATCACCGACGGTAGGGTAAACTTGAATGAATAGATCAAAGGAAGGGCGGCGGCGAGTTTACGGCCTTTGAAGTTGCCGCTCAATTTAGTGGACACCGTCTTTGAAGAAAGTAAGACAAGATCGGCGAATATGGACGGATCAAATGTGATCAAATAAGGGAATGGTAAATATTATTTTGGCAAATATTTTGAGTTAATTGATCAATCTGCAATTAATCATGCGAATCTTCGCCCCACCCACACTTTAATAGCTATAAATACTGTCAGTCTCATATCAATCAGTGACCAGACAAAGTAAAGCGCCCCACTATCTGAATTTTTGAATCCAGTGCTTTCCGGTATGTAACACATAGGTCACTGTGCATTTCCAGTTTGTTATTTTCAACGTTTCCTCTGAGGAGAGGACAATGCATGGTGCAATAAGCACTTTCAAAACCTGTTAGAGGAAGATGCCGATCGCAGGAGCCTTTAATTGACGTTGCACACAAACCTTACTGGTGTGAAAGTAGATCTCTCAAAGAAACACAGAGCAGTTCTCTCAGTGCCACCCTCTCTCAAAGAACTATGCTGGAACTCTCTCACAGAACCAAGTGCACAGCTCTCAAAGACCCTATGTGGAACTCTCTCAAAGAACAAACAAGTAACTCTCAAAGAACAAAAATTAAAATTACCCAAGGAACTGAAATGCAGCCAGCTCAAGGAGCAAACGTACAAATCTCTCGCTCCCCCCCCCCCCAACCTCTCTCTCTCTCTCTCTCTCTCTGTCCCTCTCTTTCTCTCTCTCAGAACCAGAGCGCCACTTTCTCAAAGTACAAGATGCAGCTCTCTCAGGGGGCAGGTCTCTCAAAGACCAGGTTGCATCTCCCTTAATAAAGAACCAAAGTGCAGCGCACACACCCCCCTCCTCTCTCTCTCTCTCTCTCTCTCTCTCTCTCTCTCTCTCTCTCTCTCTCTCTCCCCCCCCCCTCTCTCTCTCTCTCTGTCAAATAACCAGACTGAACGCCTAACTCAAAGATCCAGTGTGCAGTTGTCTCTCAAAATCCCTGAGTACAGTTTCTCTCACAGCCCCAGAATGCAGATTTATACAAGAACCAGAGTGCACCTCTTTCAAGTTGCATCCCTCCCAAAGAACAAAAATGCAGCTCTCTCTCAAAGGACTGGAGTGCACCTCTCCCAAAGAACCAAAATGCAGCTCTCTCTCAAAGGACTGGAGTGCATCTCTTTCAAGTTTCATCTCTCTCAAAGAACCAAAATGCAGCTCTCTCTCAAAGGACTGGAGTGCACCTCTTTCAAGTTGCATCTCTCTTAAAGAACCAAAATGCAGCTCTCTCTCAAAGAGCTGGAATGCACCTCTTTCAAGTTGTATCTCTCTTAAAGAACCAAAATGCAGCTCTCTCTCAAAGAGCCGGAGTGCACCTCTTTCAAGTTGCATCTCTCCCAAAGAACCAAATTGCAGCTCTCTCTCAAAGGACTGGAGTGCATCTCTTTCAAATTGCATCTCTCTCAAAGAACCAAAATGCAGCCCTCTCTCAAAGAACTAGAGTGCACCTCTTTCAAGTTGCATTTCTCTCAAAGAACCAAAATGCAGCCCTCTCTCAAAGAACTAGAGTGCACCTCTTTCAAGTTGCATTTCTCTCAAAGAACCAAAATGCAGCTCTCTCTGTCTAAGAACGTGAGAGCACCTCTTTCAAATTGCATTTCTCTCGAAGAACCAAAATGCAACACTCTCTCTCTCTCTCTCTCTCTCTCTCTCTCTCTCTCTCTCTCTCTCTCTCTCTCTCTCTCTCTCTCTCTCTCTCAATGAACCAAAATGCAACTCTCTCTCAAAGAATTGGAGTGCAACTCTCTCAAAGAGAGAAAGAGAGCGGCAGGGGCAGGTGGACGCGGCGGGGGAGGGGGCAGTGAGCAAGGACATAACATAGACAAAGATAGACAGAGGGAGAGACGGGCAGATAGAGAGAGAAGGGAAGGGGACATGGAGAGAGAGAGAGAGAGATATATATATATATAAATAGTAGAAATAGTAGAAAGAGAGATTTAATGATGTATTTAATGTCTTTTGTAAACAAATGACATGTAATACTTTGTGTTACTAAAGAGTCAAGTGTGAATAAATAGTTTGGTTTAGGCTAGACAGTAAATCATACATTTATATTACATTAATTCGCTCGGTGATGGTGTGATACATAGGAAATAAATAAAGTGAAATACTAAGTTTCGAGGGATAAATGTAAAACAGAACTAAAACGGCAAAGACAACAATAAATGCCTCCGAGGCACTTTTAAACATATTTTTACTGTTGGATGAACTACGAGTGGGTAATGTGGTTACTGCGTGGGTTCAATAGTAACTCCCTTAAGGATACACAGGATTAACAAACACAGGGTTCTGCTGGCAATCTTATTTATTCAAAAGCCTAACAAAGGTATCGCTACCAAAAGGCATAGGGAAAAACTCTACCAAGAAAAAGAAGCCAAGAAAAAGAAAAGAAACCCAGAAAAGAAGAAGCCCAAAAAAAGAAGCCCAACCAGCCATAAGCCAAAGTCTCTCTGCTACTGGCGCAACTGGACTAGGCCATGTTTTGGGCGAGGCGCGCCACGGCAGGCCGCCGCCGGTCTAGGTTCACTGTGCTGTCGGCTCTTGTCTCTGCGTCTTTGATGGAGTGTGTTGACCACTCGAACTCGCATCTTATTTATGAGCCAGCGCGGACGTCCCAGAGAGCTATTACGTAGCCAGTATTTGGACGAGTGAAAGGTTCGGACGTGGAGTCCAGCCCGACAATAAAACTGGTTAGGGTCCTAACACAATCGAATTTACAGTACGGTAAAAAGGGTGCACACAAAGGTCAATTAGGTATCCCAGTAAACTGCAGAAATTACTCTAACGTCCCCTCCAGCTATAATTGAACAAATTTGACCCAGGTTGGAATTATCGGGGATAACATGCGTCTAACTCATAGTTTACTTTAAATCCGAGACCCTCTTATTAATTATTTCAATAGGATAGGTGCATCAAAGTACAACAAAATTGGTACCAATATAAAGTAGAAACGCGCGGCTAAAATTCTAACTGACTACTTTTACCAGAAACCCGGTAATAGTTTTAATATAAATTTTCAAAGTGTCAGGACTAACAACATTCGACAATTTTGTGCGGGATACTTTCGTCCATTAATACGACGTATCTCCATTGATAACAAACGTTATCATGAGTACCTATTTTGTACCGATAGGGTATTGTCTACTCTCAAAAATGAATTCGGGTTCCCGTCTTTCTGTCGGTGGATAACAACGAAGGAGCGAGTTGTAAGAAACTTAAAGCCATGATATAAGAGTTGGAAGCCCGGTGGTCAACATTTCCAACTGACCAATCAAAATGCGCGCCTTTCACCGTGATGTGAATAACGGGTCCCGCGCTAGTATTACAAGGGAAATAATCCAATTAATGGTACTCGGCCAAGTGTCCATAAACTACTATGAGTGGCCGTCCCTCACTCACGCACCAGAGTTACCATGAAAGCACATTAAAAATAGAAAGTCGTTCATCCTCTCACATTCTCCCCTGCTAAGTCACGTAGTCCCTTACGTGACACATACATCAATTCAAAGGTTTACAAAAGACCACTGAAGGTATAATCAAACTCTAAGGGGCTATGATACCATCACTTAGAGTAGAACAATTGCAAATTACACACAGTGAACCGAAGTACAACAATGGTCCATCCTCTTTATAACTACTAACAGGTGGCGTGAACCGGCTAAGTTACTACTGGCATCCTGAAGATGTACACAACAGTCTCAGCTCTGGCTGTAGTAAGTTACATCATATGGACAAAACAACAGGTCCCAGACCTGCAACGGTGGTCCCAGACCACTATCAGGGTTAACGTAGGATCGAACAGTACAAAAAAATACAATATGCTATAAGGGCACTAGGGCAATGAAAAAGGTAAGGTCAACATAGGCATTAAAAGTAATTGTAACTAAGCTGTGGAGAAAGCCAACATGGGCATACTCTCTAACTTAAAATCTGGAGGCGGGGCTCACTTGATCGTCGGTCTGTCTTCTGGCCTAATGGAAACTAGCGGGGTCTTGATGGGTGCGCTCCCCTGCTCTTTCTGCACTCACAGTCAATGTCTAATGTTAATCACTAATAAGAGTCAGAGATCCAATCTCTGGGGTTGTCTGTGTGGGCGGCTGGACCGTCGCACAGGAGGTAGGCGCTGGGAAGTTGTCATCCCAGGTTGAGGGTCCGGTCGGGCTGCAGGTGGCTGGCAAGGGTGGTGGGCTGGGAGTACCAGACACTGGTCGACGCAGGCTGTGGGGGCGGATGTTGCGGATACGTGTAGATTGCGGGATGAAATACCCGCAACGGGTCCCTGTTGACTGCAGTGGGATGGGTGGTGTACACAGGACTGGGATACAGGTCCTGAATCTTGAGTTGATGTTGGAGGGCGTTGGTCTTCGTGGCTCCCTGGTTCCTATGGGGTGGGGCAGGGGTTGGCTGGCCGGCTGGGCTTCAAACTAAAAATTTCCACGGCTGGGCTCTCTACACTACAAACTAACCCTTCTGTGTATCCCACTTCTTGACACCAGAAAATGTTGGATGAACTACGAGTGGGTAATGTGGTTACTGCGTGGGTTCAATAGTAACTCCCTTAAGGATACACAGGATTAACAAACACAGGGTTCTGCTGGCAATCTTATTTATTCAAAAGCCTAACAAAGGTATCGCTACCAAAAGGCATAGGGAAAAACTCTACCAAGAAAAAGAAGCCAAGAAAAAGAAAAGAAACCCAGAAAAGAAGAAGCCCAAAAAAAGAAGCCCAACCAGCCATAAGCCAAAGTCTCTCTGCTACTGGCGCAACTGGACTAGGCCATGTTTTGGGCGAGGCGCGCCACGGCAGGCCGCCGCCGGTCTAGGTTCACTGTGCTGTCGGCTCTTGTCTCTGCGTCTTTGATGGAGTGTGTTGACCACTCGAACTCGCATCTTATTTATGAGCCAGCGCGGACGTCCCAGAGAGCTATTACGTAGCCAGTATTTGGACGAGTGAAAGGTTCGGACGTGGAGTCCAGCCCGACAATAAAACTGGTTAGGGTCCTAACACAATCGAATTTACAGTACGGTAAAAAGGGTGCACACAAAGGTCAATTAGGTATCCCAGTAAACTGCAGAAATTACTCTAACGTCCCCTCCAGCTATAATTGAACAAATTTGACCCAGGTTGGAATTATCGGGGATAACATGCGTCTAACTCATAGTTTACTTTAAATCCGAGACCCTCTTATTAATTATTTCAATAGGATAGGTGCATCAAAGTACAACAAAATTGGTACCAATATAAAGTAGAAACGCGCGGCTAAAATTCTAACTGACTACTTTTACCAGAAACCCGGTAATAGTTTTAATATAAATTTTCAAAGTGTCAGGACTAACAACATTCGACAATTTTGTGCGGGATACTTTCGTCCATTAATACGACGTATCTCCATTGATAACAAACGTTATCATGAGTACCTATTTTGTACCGATAGGGTATTGTCTACTCTCAAAAATGAATTCGGGTTCCCGTCTTTCTGTCGGTGGATAACAACGAAGGAGCGAGTTGTAAGAAACTTAAAGCCATGATATAAGAGTTGGAAGCCCGGTGGTCAACATTTCCAACTGACCAATCAAAATGCGCGCCTTTCACCGTGATGTGAATAACGGGTCCCGCGCTAGTATTACAAGGGAAATAATCCAATTAATGGTACTCGGCCAAGTGTCCATAAACTACTATGAGTGGCCGTCCCTCACTCACGCACCAGAGTTACCATGAAAGCACATTAAAAATAGAAAGTCGTTCATCCTCTCACATTCTCCCCTGCTAAGTCACGTAGTCCCTTACGTGACACATACATCAATTCAAAGGTTTACAAAAGACCACTGAAGGTATAATCAAACTCTAAGGGGCTATGATACCATCACTTAGAGTAGAACAATTGCAAATTACACACAGTGAACCGAAGTACAACAATGGTCCATCCTCTTTATAACTACTAACAGGTGGCGTGAACCGGCTAAGTTACTACTGGCATCCTGAAGATGTACACAACAGTCTCAGCTCTGGCTGTAGTAAGTTACATCATATGGACAAAACAACAGGTCCCAGACCTGCAACGGTGGTCCCAGACCACTATCAGGGTTAACGTAGGATCGAACAGTACAAAAAAATACAATATGCTATAAGGGCACTAGGGCAATGAAAAAGGTAAGGTCAACATAGGCATTAAAAGTAATTGTAACTAAGCTGTGGAGAAAGCCAACATGGGCATACTCTCTAACTTAAAATCTGGAGGCGGGGCTCACTTGATCGTCGGTCTGTCTTCTGGCCTAATGGAAACTAGCGGGGTCTTGATGGGTGCGCTCCCCTGCTCTTTCTGCACTCACAGTCAATGTCTAATGTTAATCACTAATAAGAGTCAGAGATCCAATCTCTGGGGTTGTCTGTGTGGGCGGCTGGACCGTCGCACAGGAGGTAGGCGCTGGGAAGTTGTCATCCCAGGTTGAGGGTCCGGTCGGGCTGCAGGTGGCTGGCAAGGGTGGTGGGCTGGGAGTACCAGACACTGGTCGACGCAGGCTGTGGGGGCGGATGTTGCGGATACGTGTAGATTGCGGGATGAAATACCCGCAACGGGTCCCTGTTGACTGCAGTGGGATGGGTGGTGTACACAGGACTGGGATACAGGTCCTGAATCTTGAGTTGATGTTGGAGGGCGTTGGTCTTCGTGGCTCCCTGGTTCCTATGGGGTGGGGCAGGGGTTGGCTGGCCGGCTGGGCTTCAAACTAAAAATTTCCACGGCTGGGCTCTCTACACTACAAACTAACCCTTCTGTGTATCCCACTTCTTGACACCAGAAAATGTTGGATGAACTACGAGTGGGTAATGTGGTTACTGCGTGGGTTCAATAGTAACTCCCTTAAGGATACACAGGATTAACAAACACAGGGTTCTGCTGGCAATCTTATTTATTCAAAAGCCTAACAAAGGTATCGCTACCAAAAGGCATAGGGAAAAACTCTACCAAGAAAAAGAAGCCAAGAAAAAGAAAAGAAACCCAGAAAAGAAGAAGCCCAAAAAAAGAAGCCCAACCAGCCATAAGCCAAAGTCTCTCTGCTACTGGCGCAACTGGACTAGGCCATGTTTTGGGCGAGGCGCGCCACGGCAGGCCGCCGCCGGTCTAGGTTCACTGTGCTGTCGGCTCTTGTCTCTGCGTCTTTGATGGAGTGTGTTGACCACTCGAACTCGCATCTTATTTATGAGCCAGCGCGGACGTCCCAGAGAGCTATTACGTAGCCAGTATTTGGACGAGTGAAAGGTTCGGACGTGGAGTCCAGCCCGACAATAAAACTGGTTAGGGTCCTAACACAATCGAATTTACAGTACGGTAAAAAGGGTGCACACAAAGGTCAATTAGGTATCCCAGTAAACTGCAGAAATTACTCTAACGTCCCCTCCAGCTATAATTGAACAAATTTGACCCAGGTTGGAATTATCGGGGATAACATGCGTCTAACTCATAGTTTACTTTAAATCCGAGACCCTCTTATTAATTATTTCAATAGGATAGGTGCATCAAAGTGCAACAAAATTGGTACCAATATGAAGTAGAAACGCGTGGCTAAAATTCTAACTGACTACTTTTACCAGAAACCCGGTAATAGTTTTAATATAAATTTTCAAAGTGTCAGGACTAACAACATTCGACAATTTTGTGCGGGATACTTTCGTCCATTAATACGACGTATCTCCATTGATAACAAACGTTATCATGAGTACCTATTTTGTACCGATAGGGTATTGTCTACTCTCAAAAATGAATTCGGGTTCCCGTCTTTCTGTCGGTGGATAACAACGAAGGAGCGAGTTGTAAGAAACTTAAAGCCATGATATAAGAGTTGGAAGCCCGGTGGTCAACATTTCCAACTGACCAATCAAAATGCGCGCCTTTCACCGTGATGTGAATTTATAACGGGTCCCGCGCTAGTATTACAAGGGAAATAATCCAATTAATGGTACTCGGCCAAGTGTCCATAAACTACTATGAGTGGCCGTCCCTCACTCACGCACCAGAGTTACCATGAAAGCACATTAAAAATAGAAAGTCGTTCATCCTCTCACATTACTATGCCCAAAGAAAGGTAGCGAGGTTATACGATCAGCCAAGCGGCGCGATGTGTGCGCTTGAACCTCGTTACAGCTTTAGGCAGGTTCCAACAGCCGACTTCGGCGTGTTATAACCTGCTTAACTCTGGTTACGTAATTACAGTAGGGTTGTCGTCAAAATGCAATACACGGCACAACTACTGGTCAAGAACATAGGCTAGATGCCAAGTTACAGCTCCCAATAATGAAAACTATTAAAGATAATCAGTTTTTTCCTTCTCCTGTAAAAATTTTGATTTTGGACTTAACGAGGTTCCAACAGCCAACCGACGATATACAAATTATTATGGTGTGCGTGAGAAACAGCTATAATTAAATCATATTAATATATAATGGATAAAAATCTCAACGGCAAGTAAGATAGAAAAGAATAAAAGAAAGAACAAAGGAACAGAGATAAAAATAAGAATAAAGAAATAAATAGGTTATTATCAGCCATATGCGGCAAATCATACTCAGATGGTAATAATATATTGCCAATAACCCAATAATAGCAGCAGTATACGGCCGTATACTAATTTTACCTTACATGTACATGTTGGAATACATGTACTAGTTTTTGCATTTTCATCTTTTCGTCATTGCCCTTTTTTTTTAAGTTTATTTGCTTTCATTTTACTCTTACTTCACTTATACATTCTCCACACTTTTCAATCATCCATTCATTTTCTGATTATTTATCCGGGCATACCTTCAGATATTTTTCTCTTACCTGCATTTATGTCTCAAATACAAATTTAAGATTAATTGATTTGCCATATTTTACTTCACTGATACACATTTTAGCAATTAGTACTATAGTGTTAATATCATCAATAGTATTTTGATTTACATTATAGTTTAAGTCCCCACGTAATATTCCAAAAAGTGCAATTTTCTCATTTATTTCAATTCTTTTACCGGTTTTATTCAGAATATACTGGGCCACATAAGGCCAATAGTCTTTCAGTTTGCTGCAACGGAAAAAGAAATGCTCTATAAAATCAGGCGTGTTACAATGCTCGCATTTATTACTTTCCTTTATTTTCATTTTATGTAAGAGAATATTCTTTGGGTAAATATTGTGTAGAACTTTAAAATGTAAGAGCCTCAATCTGGTTTATTTACAAGCTCTAAACCCGCTATCAAAATAAGGATATATGTCAACATTATATTTTCGTTTCCAGAAACCCGAGCTACAGATCGTGGCGTTTTTGTTATTTATTAATTTCTTTCTAATTTCTTTGCTCGTTAGTTTAAAAATATTTTTTACAGTTTCGTCTACCTCATCTTCTGTATGCCAAGGAGGTCTGTCTTCCGCTCTGGTTTTTACAAAAATTTCCTTCCATGATTTGAGGTCTTTATTTTAGGAGGTTCGCTGCCCTTGGCATTTACACCTCACTTTACTTGTGGGGGTGGGGGGGGGGGGGGAGACGATATGGATAAATTTTAATCTATTAATTTCAATTTTGCCCGGGCAGCGGCCTTTCGGCCTGCTCTTTACGATTTCCAACTGCCAGGGTATCTTTAACGTGCGCAACGTGCACACGGGCCCTCCGAATTTTTTCGTCCTTATCCGAGAAGACTAGGTACTCGATCCTACCCCCCAATAGGACCAGGGACTTGAAAATATGAGAAAAATCCAATTTCCAAGAACTACTCGATCCTACCCCCCAATAGGACCAGGGACCTGAAAATATGAGAAAAATCCACTTTCCAACATGCCTGCACTGCCCGGGTTTAGAACCCGAGACCCTTGGCATGAGAGGCGAGCACCTTGCCTCTAGACCACCTTGTCCCCTTTTTTTTCTTCCATTCTTTTTTAACAGCATTTATAACTGCCCAGTAGTCGAAATGGATACCAGGATAATGTCCAATTATCCCAGCAATATCTTGCAGGGTTTTCCAGTTGTTTTCATTAAACATCTGATACAATTATTTAATTCCCTCTCTGACCCATTTTTCTATCCACGGTGGCTTATTTCTAAATCTAATATTACTGTTGTTAAATAGAGGTTTGCCGGCTTAAACTATTTGGAGCAATATCGTTTTCTTTTTCCTTATCCCTTTTTTCTAAGTCTAATCATGTTTTATGCTTAATAAAAAAGCACAACGAAGACCGAAGTGCTCCATCAGCCTGCTCCAGACGACAAGTACCCTGTGACCCCAAATATCAAATTCCATGACAGTCTTCTGAAGGTGTCCGAGAACTTCACCTATCTTGGCAGTACACTGTCTTCCACGGCTCGTGTTGATACTGAAATTCCCTCAAGAATCAGCAAAGCCAGCTCTGCATTTGGCAGGCTTCGAAAGAGAGTGTGGGATGTTGCCGGCATTCGCACAGACACTAAGCTGAAAGTGTACAATGCTGTGGTCCTTCCCATCCTACTCTATGGGGCTGAAACCTGGACAGTGTACCAATCGCATGCCAGAAAACTAAATCACTTTCATCTGGCCTGCCTTAGAAAGATCCTAAGGATCAAATGGCAGGATAAAATTCCAGACACTGAGGTCCTCAATCATGCCAAGGAATTGAGCATCTTCTGCCACCTGAAAAAAATTCAGCTACGTTGGGCAGGACATGTTGTCAGAATGCCCGACTCCAGACTCCCTAAGCAAATCTTCTTCTCTGAGCTCTCCAATGGAACGAGGAATGTTGGGGCCCCAAAGAGACGTTACAAAGACACTCTCAAGCAATCACTGAAGGCCTTTGCCATTGATGTGAGTGAGTGGGAAAAGCTCTCGCTTGATCGTGCAAATTGGAGGGCGGCCCTTACCAGAGGCAGCAAAGCATGGGGAGCTGACAGAGTCCAGCAGGCTATCAAAAAAAGAGAACGGCGCAAGAAAAGGCCCAGTAGTACTGAACCAACGGTGCACTCTTGTCACTTATGTGGAAGGGTCTTCAGGGCAAAAATAGGACTTATCAGTCACATGAGAAGCCATAAGTCATGAAAGAACAGTCTTTCCATTCTGTCCTCTGTGTCCTTTACTTCTCTTTATTGTCCATGTGTTGAAATTCTCAACAATTTCTGTTCTTTATTCCTCTGGTGTTGTTAAGGTCATCATCATACCTGATGGACGAACTATTATTATTATTAATCATGTTTTAATTACATTCTGCCAAAAAATAGAGTTTATTGTACCTACCTGTTTTACTTCTCTCGCTTTAATATCTGACTTGGTTAAATAAGGTAAACTGACTAGCTTTTTGCAGAAATGACTGGCTAATTTTACTCCTATTTTTAGATATGATTTTTGTAGACATATTTCTTTAAACCATTTTATGAGAAAGACGTTTTGCTGATCCTTTATACTGATTACTCCTAAACCTCCCTCGTTTGGTTCTCTGCATAATTGTGTTTCGTTTGATTTTTTCAAAAGCTCTTTTATTTGAGTACTTTTTTTGCCATAGAAACTTACACAGAATTCGATCTACTTCAGCCAGAGTTTCCTGTGGCAAAGACAGGGCTTGGATAATGCACTTGAATTTTGATAGTAAAAAAGTTTTTGCCACTACAATCTTTCCATACAGTGACAGATTTCTCTTAGACCATCTACTAATCAACCTTTTAATACCGTTTATTTTTTCTATCCAATTTAGTGGGATTTTAGAGGCTTCAATTGCAGCGCTAAAATATATACCTAGTATTTTTTTATGTTATCTCCCTTTTCCACCCAAGCTATTCCTTCCCCTCTTTCCTCCCTTTGTTTACTTCTACCCACCCACATTCCGACTACTACTACAGCAACTACTACTACTACTACTACGGTACTGTTACTACTACTACTTGTTTTTCTTCTTCTGCTTCTACCCCCCCCCCCACACCCCCTTCGTCTTGACTTGCATTTTGTGTTGGTGCACTAGTTCATGGGATTTTTAAAAAATATATTTAAAAAGCGTAAAAAAAAGTTGATGCCGTGTCCATCCGTTTGGCAGCAGTAGACAGCATGGAGTTTTCACTTCAGCTAAACTTACAGCTAAGTCTAGATGAACCGGAACTAAACGTATTAGAACGGTAAAACAAATACATCAATGACCATTATCATAGTAATTAACATTCAGTTTATGCTACCACGATGTCCAAACACTGTATGCCTTAGGCAAACTTGTAGATCGCCTATGCCATAGACTAGCCCACCGTATTTCCAAGATGGCGGAAGGCTAGCAGTAGACGAATTTGACCCGCAGTAGAGGTCACGCTAGAGCGATGTTTCGTGACGTCACTGTCACGAGCCGCATGAGCTCTGTTTTCTGTTAGTCAGGGGTTG
Organism: Onchidella celtica; assembly: GCA_963931925.1. NCBI lineage: Eukaryota > Metazoa > Mollusca > Gastropoda > Systellommatophora > Onchidiidae > Onchidella > Onchidella celtica. The sequence continues at coordinate 60,089,487 of OZ007570.1, read as the reverse complement.
GTTTATTTTGGGAGAATATGAAATGCGTTTAGCTATTAATCGAGCCACGGATTTCGTGCTGAGGGATGTGTGAGTGAAGTTTGTAAACATTAAGTTAACCCTTTGATTTTGGTGTGTGTGTGAGATTTTCTTGTTTACATAGTAGGATTGTAGAAGTTCGAGTGTAGGTTTTCGAGTTGTGTACATATCCTTTTGAGAAAGCAGTTAGGGTTAACTGAAAGACAATCTTGTGTTTGTCGTGGCTAGGTCCTTGATCGTCCAATCGGGAGGGAGACCCTTAGTAACCATCGGGGGGGTATAAAAGCTAACACACGTACTAAGATCAGTGGATTCATATTTCGAGCATTTGGCGAAAGGACGAGTCACGGGGGCCTCCTACCTGAGTGGAGATGACCGACAGAAAGATTCGCGCTGTGAGAGACCTAGACAGTGACGAAGCCTCTGTGCACCAGGCTTAAGTGTGCACACCGCTTACATTGGACTCTCTCGCTCGCAAACCATAGCGAGCGAGGAAATGGTGAGATCCCTCGTATGTGTTCGTGCCAGGAACTGTGACAGTTTCTCCGTCACCCCATTGTGACGAAGAGAAGGACATTGATTATATTTTTACTACATGTGTAATGAGCTGTTAGATTGTGTTTGAGATTGAACAATGTTCATTTCCCAGTTGTATACTTCTTAGTGTGGAGCAGCATAGAGATTTTGTAAAGTGTATTACTGTGAAAATTATTAGTGAGTGCTGCTACGTTTATGAGTCAGTCAATTATCTGATTAGGTGCTATTACTGATTGTATGAAAGCGAGACCGACCAAATTGAATTTGTTTACACCGGTGCCCTTTAGGAACCGTAGTCCTGGATAGGCGCACTTGAAGAGTGCATAGTACAATACTTGGTTCTATACCCTATTTTAGATATACTTGCTGGAATTTCTGTAGTCGATGACTTTTCTGTACTATCTATGATTGTGATTACCTAAATTATTCAGTCGAATGTTGTATTATGATTATATGGCCCGTCAGCCCTGAACATCAGTAATCCTGTGTTGTTTAGTTACTGAGGTATGAATGTTTCGGGTGTGAGTCAACGAGCTGTGTTCACAGCTACTATATCCACTTTATCCCACCCCTGACAGTCACACAATGGTAATGTCCCGTCTGGTTTATCCCTAGTCTGTGGGGTCGACCCGATCCAGGTAACTGAATTGATCCGTTTAAATGGAGGCAGTGGCTACGTTTACGGCATAATATTACACTCACACCCCAATTTAAAAAAGGGAAAAAAAGAAAGGAAGCGCTTCTGTACGAACGGTAGTAAAGCCGAAAAAAGAAAAATGGTGAGTAAACGTAGCCACTGTGTTAAATGGATTTCCAAATCTAAATCTGGACTCCCAATCCAGATAATGATCCAAATTTTAGATAAAGTAAAAACGTATCTTGATCCTCGATCTGGTCCCAGGAGAAAGGGGCCCGGGAGGGGAGGGTGGTGATGTGTCAAATGAAATTGTTTATGTTTAATTACTCTTTAAGGCGGAGACGAGGCGGCAAGACCAACACTATCATTACAGAACGAGCCTCTGATCTAGATTTCTAAAAGCAAGTCAGAAGCAGGTCGCAAACAGAGTCCTCTGCTTACATCCAGGAATGACTGGATTCAACCGTTTAACTGGATATCCAAATCTAAATCTGGACTGTCTCCCAGCACGACCGCAGAGCCAGTTTCCTCGCTTTGCAACTCTCGACCTGCGCGAGACCACTTTATTGGCATAGTAACACGACTTCTGTTTGCTTACGTGATTGCTCCCACCGTCGACTTTCTTTAGCTCGTTTCGCTTGTTTATTTATCCGTTTATTTATCGAATAAACTGGCATTGTCAGATTACGTTTATTACGCTAGACTGTATTAACCATTCGTCATACTCATATAACAGTTTTGACAGGCCAGAGGTTTGATCTGGGGAACTTCTGAAGGAAACCTATAACTTTGATGCTGGTTGTCATTTACATACGAAATGATAAGGGGGAGATCTGCTTATTTAATGAGAGGTTCTATGCTGTCGTTAGTTTTATCATCAGGGAAAACTGGAAGAAAATGACCGACTTTGTTGTCATCAGCGTCGTTGTTTTTATCTGATGTGGTAATGAGATATTCTGTTGCTTTGAAGTACACGTGCAGAGCCAGCAATAAATTTTTTTGCCAAAGTCATGGAGAAGGTTGTGCTTAGAAAACAACAGTAATGGAGCTTGAGCCATAAAACAGCGAAGGGGGGACAAAGGAGTGTCATTAAACACGTAGTTAATACAAGTTAAGTGCCTGGCTTATGAATAATTTGTTGACCTGTTCTATATAGGGCAGAGCGTAGAAACAAACAAAAAAAGCACAGACCTGTTGGGAAAAAGGTAAACATGTTTTAAATGGCATGCAAATGTAGAAAATTGTTATGAGGAGTTTATTTAACGATAAAACAGATTATACAAGTAAATATTACCGTGGTCACTTATGATTTATCCAACATATCTTCTTTCATTGTGTACAGAAATGAACATGACACACCCGATTGTCCCGACCGCCGAGATCAGCGGCAGCGCGCGGGCGAACGGCTGACTGGCCACCGGTTATCTAGGCAATGGCCGTTAGGTGGACGAGTTCACTCAATGTGGCATTAGGTTTAACAATTTCTTGTTTTCACCGCTACAATAAAGTGAGCATAAAAATGCTAAAAATGCTTTTCTTACAACAAATCGTGCTGAAAACTTCAGTCGGTGACATTAGGCAGGTCATGGTGTTTCAAACCTGGGAGGTGAAGAGTGGACACGTCAACGTTGCATTTGAATTACTTACACATGGTAGTGTAATTACAGCGTCGATTATGAATTATTTTTATTATAGTTGTTGTTTTTTCAAGAAATCCTCGCCCCTTGGTAAATATAGTTTCCAAAATAATTTGGGATGGCTTTCCTAATCATTTTGTCTTAACTCAAAAGTATTTTCTTATTTAAATTGCAAGAAAGTGCCAGGAGATTGCTTCATAAACTTATAGTATAATATCTTATCTTATATCAGTAATCGGCGACTTGTGTGTACATCAGCAGTTTCATCAGCAGGGTCAAGGCACCTGCTGCGCTCTTGGTAAATAAACTTCAATACTCCCTTCGCCTCTTATTCTTCCTCTTCTTTGGCACCTTCTGATCAAGGAAGGCAAACATTCGCCAAATATGGCTAAAAGACAAGAAAGCAAGAAACAGCCAGAATCAAGGACCTAAAGCTTTATCTCGAAGCCTACGGAAATCAAAGATCTTCGCATCTATGCAAAATGTAATTTAAGATTATATCCTCGATTGAGTTTTAGCAACCAGTTTATTTTCAAAAGAGTGCAATATAATAATTGTGTAGGCTACATAATATAGATTTGGCGGACTGTTGCTTTGGGCCACGTAGCCAAACACCGACAAAAGGACTTTTCTTACTAACTTGTGGCCAATTTCCGAAAGTTATTGTGGTCACGTCGCCAGCGAAATGGTTATTGTGTCATAATTCATATATCCGTTTAAGCGCTGACCTGGAAAACCCAAGGTTATATTATCTTTAGATGGGGGTACATAGGCTAGATGGCCTACCTTCGTGTATGGTACAATGGCGGACAGAAGTGGTGCGAGTGATTTTTCATCTAAAAACGTTGCATTTCTTGGGGAATGTTTAAAATATCGAGAAGTTGTTATCTTCAGACGAATAAAAGATGGTATGGGCCCAGGCAGACAGACTGGAATTTGAGGTAGCCCCAGAGATGGATCACGGGAAGATCGCTTGATTTGGATCTAGATCTAATGTACACCTAACTGTAAGTAAAGGCATTGGCTGAGACGATTGGTGTTAAAAAAGAAAAAAAAAGCTGGGAAACTGCACACATGGCCACATCTAATAGAGCTTCTGCTGTGTAAGCTAAACCTAGATTCTTACCTTGGAACAAACAAAATACGCTGTATCATCTCGATATGTGGATCCATTCCAAACATCTCTCTCGTTTAGTTTTTGTCTGAGGAGAACGTCTGAAAGTGACGTCTTCCATATGTGGCCGATACTTGAACAAAGTGTCGTTTTTACACAAGCCCCAAGGCACAAACTGTTTTGTGCATTTTGATGAGACGGTATTCTTGTTGAATGGTCGCTTCGAAAGGAATGGCTATCTCACCTGCGTGCGCGCGGCCATTTTACTGGTTTCTAAAAATAGACGAGGAATTCACAGGGGGCTCGCCCTAATCGAAGCAGGCTTATTAACTAAACCAATCCATACACCTAATTAACCGCGAAAGAAGAAAAAAATCACGGTGCAAACAAAACTAAATCTGGCCCTTGAGTCAGGGAAATGTGAAATTGCCTTCTTCACAGCAAGGAGAAAGTAAATTCCATGATATACTCAAAAAATGTTTCAACCTATATACTCATTACATACACAACTACTAAATTAGTGCAAAACTGTACGTCATAAAATGTCAAATACCGCAATCCAGCGGGAGTCAATAAATTATTTCCCCTTTGAGGTTTAGTCGTCTATAAAAATACTAAAAAGTATCAAAGTGCACAGGTGGACCCCGCTCTATCTAGATCTACATGTTTTATTGGGCCTTGGGGTCGTAAAGGTCTAGTCAGTTTGTATCAATGGGCAGTAGTCAGATTGACTAATCAGGCGAAAAGGGGGAAGGGTAGCGATGTATACACATTCCTACATTGGCTGAGATCATACCTCCGTGGTGCAGCGGTTGAGTGAGTGGACTTGAATGCCAAGTTTCTGGTACCACCAAATATGTACTCATGACTGAACTTTGTTGCTGAATTACAACAGAATTTTTCTTTTTGCAACATCACTCTTACGGAACACAGCACTTTTAAGGACTACTATCCTAAAACACTTCACTACAATGAACCCAGCCCGGGGTCCACATATCCTTAAACCTACTCATTTTGCTAGGTACACCCCGGGGTCCACCTATCTTATACATATAGGTAGACCCCGGGGTCCACCTATCCTCTATCAAAAAGTATGTGTATAAATAGTGATCGTTTACAAAATATAGAACTAAAGAAATCTCCAAGGTAGAAAAGATAAAATATCTATGCATAAACTGGGTTGTGAAAGGAATAGTTAACATATGCAAGGTGAGATAGAGTGGGAACAGAAATAAACACATTTCTCTCTTTTAAAATCTAGTTTTCCCCGATCATAAACAAACAGTTTCCCCTAGATATTGATTATTAATTTACCTGTTTAATATCAATAATTCTGGGAATAGCATATCAAGGACCGAGTGATGGGAGTTGAGAAAGTTCCCTTGCCATCGGATTGGCGCCAAAGATGATGTCCCCCATCGTGACCCAACGGGTGGCAGGATTTCATACTTTCGACCTGCTATCGGCCCCTTCAGACCCCCAAAAGAACCTAACACCCACCCACCCACCCCACTGTGCCACTGTCTGGTCACTGATCCCATAACCCGCCGGGGTCGTAGGGGCGCTGCAGTGATGAACGTTGCACCAGCTGGCTCCATTTGTGGCGGTTGTGGGCGAGTGTCTGGGTTGCAGGAAAGCTCATCTTGGTCCATTCCGCAATGTTATCTGCCCATTTCTTCCTCGGTCTGCCTCGTCTTCTCTTCCCTTGCACTGTTCCTTGTAGTATGGTCTTAGAGAGCCCATTTGATCTTGTCACATGTACATACCATCTGAGCTTCCTTTTCTTGACTGTGGTCAGCAGGTCTTCATAGTGCCTTATTTGTCGGGTGATAGATTGTCGGACTTCTTCGTTGGTGATGTGGTCCGTGTATGAGATGCCAAGAAGTCTTCTGAGGCATCTCATTTCCACTGCCTGGATCTTCCTTTGTAACTCTGCATTCAGTGTCCAGGATTCGCATGCATACAGGAAGATGAAGGTGACTAGTGCATGCAGGAGGTTGACCATGGACCTGAGAGAGATGTTTCGGTCTCTCCAGATGGGCTTGAGCTTCGCCAATGCTGCTGTTGTTTGTGCAGCTCTTGCGAGGATTTCGGTCTTTGACCCTTCTTCACTAATAATGGCCTTATCATGAACACGGGCAGATGTATGCGCGCAACTGCAGATGACAGGTCTTTCTCGCCGAATATGGTGCTAACTCCATAATGGAATTTTATTTTTTGGTGTTGATAAGACCCCTTCCCCCAAATTCCACCTCCTCACAAAGTTGGTCTGACCGGTCAAACAGTTACTCCTTCAGGGTATCAAAAAAGTATTCATTTAACATATCAAAACGTTGTTATTCAGGTTTATTCAGGTTAGCTTCACTTGACTACACAGAACTTCAGATTTACTTTTACTCAAACTAGCAGCAAAGCATTGCATGACGGTCTGAAGTTTTAGTGACGCAAATGTCTACACAGAACTTCCGATTTACTTTTACTCAAAATAACAGCAAGGCGTTGCATGACGGTCTGAAGTTTTAGTGACGCAAATGACTACACAGAACTTCCGATTTACTTTTACTCAAAATAACAGCAAGGCATTGCATGACGGTCTGAAGTTTTAGTGACGCAAATGACTACACAGAACTTCCGATTTACTTTTACTCAAAATAACAGCAAGGCATTGCATGACGGTCTGAAGTTTTAGTGACGCAAATGACTACACAGAACTTCCGATTTACTTTTACTCAAAATAACAGCAAGGCATTGCATGACGGTCTGAAGTTTTAGTGACGCAAATGACTACACAGAACTTCCGATTTACTTTTACTCAAAATAACAGCAAGGCATTGCATGACGGTCTGAAGTTTTAGTGACGCAAATGACTACACAGAACTTCCGATTTACTTTTACTCAAAATAACAGCAAGGCATTGCATGACGGTCTGAAGTTTTAGTGACGCAAATGAAACGTGACATAATTATCGCTGGCCTTATCATGAACACGGGCAGATGTATGCGCGCAACTGCAGATGAGGGGTCTTTCTCGCCGAATATGGTGCTAACTCCATAATGGAATTTTATTTTTGGTGTTGATAAGAGGGAGTACAATGCATGTATTTCAAATTGTTACATCTGAAGGATGTTGTTACAAGTGCACATGCCGCCCCCTCCCCCCCCCCCCCCCCGGTTGTTTTGCTTTAGGGGTAGGTATTTTGAAGCCTTTTGTTCTCCAGAGAGAGCTCCTCCCGAAATGCTCCTGGCGACAGCCTTAATTAATTATGATTAATTATTCCTTCAGATTTTCTTTTTCTTTTCCTAATGTTTTTTGGTTGAAAGGACAGGATGCGGAGTTAGGGATTCGATAAGATTTAGGATTGAAGATAAGGACGGGGTTAGGGATAGTACGTAAACTTACGCACCTTTGTGCAAAACGCTTCGGGTGCGCACGTGCTTGGAAACAACGGCCATAATATCTGAAAATGTATTTAAGGTAAGGGATAATTTTCAGATAAACAGTTTTTATCCTCTTCTGTAAAATGTTTTCCCTTCGCACTGTCTTGTGCCTTTTCGTGACAGGGTCCATGATAACTATTAGATGAATCCACATAGACATGTCATTATCTGCTCATATATGGGAAACTGGATTACGTACCCAGTGGTTGCGGTAGAGAATGGCGCTGTGTAGACGATCTCTCTGGATTCACTAGTCTTATCTACTTTGCTCTTAGGCTTCAGGAAGCACTTTCTGATCACAACGAAGCAAACAACGAGGAAGATGAGGACCACAACACAGCTTGCACCAGAGTCATCGCCATCATTGTCATCATCGCCATCTTGATGTTTGTGTTTCCTATCCCTACAGTGTTGATCCCAGTCATCGTCGTCGTCATCATCGTCATCATCATCATCACCATCATCACGTCGGCTCCTGTGACGGCCTGAGAAAACATTATGTTGGTGGATTTACAATATTTGAAAAACTAATCCAGAATGTGTGAGACATGAGATGAATTGTACTGTGTAATTGTAATATGACACAGGCGGAATAAAGATGAAGTCAGCTTCTTGAATGTTAATGATTATATTAAAATAGTAAAAGCGGTGTATAAATCAAATCAATGGGAATAAAAACACGCGGCTCTGTTCTGAAAAATTCAATGTAGATCCTATGTGGAAATTGACGAAATGTTATATAAAAACAAAAAACAATCTCTGGGGTCGCATCAAGGCTTGGAGTAAAGAAAAAATATAGCAAAAAGAAAAAGTCATAGGTTATAAAACTTGATTTGTCTACCCTTTTCCTTTTGGGTTTCGTTGTATCGTTTTGTTTTTTATTTCTTACGCGAGGCTTTACCTGCTACTTTTTCTTTTTGCCATAATTATTTTGACGATCCTATGTGGAAGTCCCTGTAGTTTCAGTCATAATTCCAGTTATAATAAATTATTCTAGTGATAAACGTCAGTTTCAGCTGTTACACTCTGTTACACTTGCTAGTCCTGTGTATTGTTGCTTTCAGACATCTGTCGTCAGTTTGGATAATTAAACTGTCTTTTTCTGAGTGAAACTTCACATTGTCATGATGTTTATGCCAAAGCAATCAAAACAAACATTTTTCTTTAAACAGAACAGACGGAATAATAATGGACAAAATTACACTTTGTCCTTCTCCTGACTGCCATATTCTACGGAATATGTGCTCCCCCCCCCCCCCACCCCTTCTTTTTCCAATTAACGGTGATGCATTTCCAGAGTCCTCATTGAGTGTGTGTGTGGGGGCAACAAAACTAACGGCAAACTTAGAAGAAAACAATGACACATTGGAAGGGACTTGAGTCTTTGGGCTGTCGGATATAATTTATAGGCAGTTCTGTCTCTGCTAATACATGTACTAAGCTCTACTGCGATCATCGCCAAAAGACTTCTTTCGTTTCCGTCAGAACAACCGTCCGTGTGCAAACAGCATTACAGAAATGGCAAGCCGTAATAGTAATATTATGATTACGCCTTTGTAACAGTTGATGCAAATTTCAGCACGTTATGATGGGGAGAGTCAGATGAACTGATCGTCTACCCCTTAAAAACGAAACTGTCTCGAACTGTAGTAGAAATAAATAACAGGATCCGATGAACAATTAATACTAACGTTTAATAACTGTAAACAAGAGCTGATATCCACAAGTTACTTGCACCTAGCTAGCCGGGAAGACACACTTCTAACTATGACTGGATTTGCACACCTACGATTTGCACCTACGATTTGCACCCACGATTTGCACCCACGATTTTGCTCCACTCCTACTCGCCTGGCCCTCCTTATATATATTCTGTCCAGGAACGTTCAGGAAGCGGCTTAACCGCCCCATAAGCACGAGACAGACCTAGATCGTTCGGGACACACATAAGCCACCCAATCATACACAGACACGTCACAGCATTACATCACTCAAGGTCGACCTAGCGTAATCTCGGATACTGCAGTACCTTCTAGATTTTCTAAATATTCTACAGTGAAACAAACAAACCACATCAAAGAAAAATACCGGCCTTGCTGGGAGGGGGGAGGAAGGTCGCCGAGTGAGACTCGCCAAGCGGGGGGGGGGGGGGTGAGAAAATATCGATCGTTCAACTAGTGGGACGCTACACAACTCCCCAATTTAAGTTGAACATTCTTCAACTATCTACATCATAAAGCGTCTACACTATCATAGAATACTTATCATCTCCAATCTTACAATAGACATTGCTAATAATGTACTAGGTGCCTTCCCAATATCCTAAGTACAATACAATAACCATAGTATCCTTATAACACTAATACAATCTCATTACAATATCATTGCAGTACCATTACAAAACCTGGTCAACAGTAGACCTAATATTATAACCAATACACTACCACCACTGTGGTGAAACAATGGTCAACGATACTATTAAAATCATACAACGGTGAAACGATGGTCAATGATACTGTTACAAATCATACAATGATGAAACGATGGCCATCGAGTACAAAATGCTTCGCGCACGAACCATAGCACATAAACGTTGTACATAACAATGGTTGTCCTAAAAAATGCATAAACTCATAGATACAATGGCAAAAATACTAACACATATCGACCACCGATCAGGGTCTAGCTTCATCATATCAGATCAAACAAGTTACTATAATGCAATATAACACTGCCCAAGCTTGGAACTCTAGTAAATTACTTCATTGCAACATAATACAAACACTGCTTGCTCGCAGTTTTCATTGGGTTACATTTTCAAAAATTACACCAAGTTCCATAGGTAACAAATATGACATAGCATAAAATCAGAACGTGACTAATACATCATGATTCTCTGTCAGCCATCAATTCAATATACAGTCACAGATATACTATGTCCCCAATTGCAGTACAATACTGCCGTCCTAGAAATTCATCTAGTAGGCAAAACTATGGGTTACAGTGCATTTCACTGATAGTGTACTACGTTAAAATACTCTGCTCAGGAAATCGGCACATACATTTTCTTGGCCTTTTACGTAGTGAATCCTGAATCGATAAGACTGTAAAAATAAACTCCATCGTAATAACTTTGGACTATCAAATTTGGCAGAGTTCAAAAACTCTAATGATCGATGGTTAGTTTGGAGCACAAACTCCTTTCCATACAAATACAAAGTAAACTTTTTTACAGCCCAAACAATAGCTAGACATTCGCGCTCTGAGACCGAATATTTTGTCTCACGAGGCAATAGCTTACGACTAGCATATGCCACAGGGTACAACTTTCCCTCGTGTTCCTGCATAACTGTAGCGCCTAACCCGCGATCTGATGCATCAGTTGCTAAGACAAATTCTTTTGAAAATCTGGCAAACATAACACGGGTTTGGAAACAATGGCATTCTTCAAAGAAGTGTACGCTTTCTCCTGCACTTCTTCCCACTGAACTACATTGGGTTGACCCTTTCTAAGCAAATCAGACAGTGGTGCTGCAATCGCTGCAAAGTTAGGTACAAATTCTTGGTAATATCCCACCAGTCCTAAAAATGCTTTCACTTCCTTTTTAGTGGTGGGTCTGGGTGCATCCCGCACCTTACACACATTTTCTTCTAACAAGCCAATCATACCCTTTCCCACTGAGTGTCCAACAAAGTCCACTTCAGACGTTCCAATCATGCACTTGGATGGTCTTGCAGTTAATCCAGCTTGGTCCATCCTCTGCAGCAATTCCTTGAGAGCCTTCACATGCTCGTCGAATGTCTCTGTATGGATCAGCAGGTCGTCCACATACGTTGTCACATTGTTCAGTCCCTGGATCAATGGCTTCACGATCCTGTTCAGTGTAGCTCCTGAATTCATCATCCCGAAAGGCATCCGGGTGAATTCATAGTGTTCGCCCATGGTGACGAACGCTGTCTTGGGAATGTCTTGTTCCCGGACTTGCACTTGCCAGTATCCCTTGCTCAGGTCGATCCGAGCGAATAGTCTTCCTCTCGACAGACTCTGGAACACTTCCGATGGGGCTGCTGTCGGATGAGGGTCGAACACAGTGATCTTGTTCAGCCTCCTGTAGTCGATGCAGACTCGATTGGATCCATCCTTCTTCTTGACGACAACAACCGGTGAAGCATAAGCTGATGAGCTCCTGCGTATGATGCCCAACCTTTCCATGGTGCTGAGCTCCTCCTTCAAGGAGTCGCGCATAGCATAGGGCACCGGATATGGTCGTTGCCGAACAGGTACCTCTGATGTCAGGTCGATACAATGTTCGCCTAACTGGCAGCATCCGGGGAGATTGGTGAAGATGCGTTGATACTCCTTCACCACGTCGCCGAGTTGTTGACGTTGTCCCGGCATCAGCTGCGTTCCATATTGGACATCTTCGTAGCCTTCCTTCTGGTCCCAGCTCCCTAGGTCGGCAAGGTCCTCCGTCATTCCACCGTTGTCGCCTCCTAGGTCGCAGTCTTCGATGACTGTCATGCCAGCCGACTCCACAGGTTGACTCTCGTCCATCACGTCGTTCTCTGCCAACACAGTCCCAGCATCACCACCGTCGTCGTCCATCATAGCGTCGACATCTCCAGGTGTGGTGTCGCTCCTGCCGTCGTTCATCTCACACATCTCGGTCACGACAGATGCCGGCCCCATTGCCGCCGCCGCTGCTTGCGTCGTCGCTGGTGTGGTCCTGGGGATATACCTCTTGAGAAGGTTAGCGTGCAATGTCTTCTCTTTTACACCCATCTTGACTCTGTAGTCGTTGACACCGACAACCGAGACTACCTTGTATGGTCCCTTCCACTGGACTAGGAGCTTGTTAGCGTTTGTCGGCAGCAGTACTAAAACTTCGTCGCCAGGGCGGAACTTCCTCTCTCGCGCCTTCCGGTCGTAGTAGGTTTTCTGTCTACCTTGTGCCTTTGAGAGCTCTTCCGTCGCTAACTTCCACGTGTCCTCCAGCCGCTCGCGTAGTTCCATGACGTACTGGTAACTAGTCTTCGTCTCCGGCTCCTCTACATCCTTAGTCCATAACTGTCGCAAGATGTGCACCGGTCCCCTCACCGTTCTTCCATACAGCAACTCGAATGGGGCGAACTTTGCCGATTCTTGGGGAACTTCACGATACGCGAAGAGCAGCGGGTTAATGTATCGGTGCCACTGCTTAGGTTGCTCCGCACACAGTCGCCTCAAGGTCTTCTTCAATGTGCCGTTAAATCGCTCCACCAGCCCGTTGCACATAGGGTGGTAGACGTTGGTAGTAGACTGTCGAATCCCCAGTAGTCTGTTCGTTTCCTTCATGACGTCCGACATGAATTGAGTCCCTTGATCAGATAAGATCTCCTCGGGCACACCCAAACGGCTGTAGATATTTACTAAGGCTTCTGCTACTGTCTCCGCGTCAATCTTCTTCAAGGGGGTCGCTTCAGGGTAACGAGTAGCGTAGTCTACGTATACCAAGATATACCGATGTCCGCCTTCACTTGGGGGGTCAATAGGTCCTACCAGGTCCACGGCCACTCTCCTAAATGGGACGTCTACCACTGGCATACTCTGCAAATGCACCTTAGGAGTCGCTCCCTTGTTCACTGTCCTCTGGCAGATGTCGCATGAGCGGCAGTATCTCGCGACGTCACCTTCTATACCAGGCCAGTAAAAATTGCTCATCACCCTGTCCTTCGTCTTCTTCACGCCGAGATGTCCTCCGACGATAGAATCATGGGCAACGCTCAGTACATACTCCCTCAGTTTCTCCGGTAGTACCACTTGTCTTGTAATCGTAGCATGTCTTATGTCCCTATAAATCCGGTACAGTACACCTCCGTGTCTCTCGAAGTGTACGGACTTGTTGCCTCTATTGGTCGGATTTTTCTTCTGCCCCAACTTCTTGAGGTCTTCGTCTTCTTCCTGGAGTCGGATGAGTTATTTCCTATCCACTCCCGCGTGCCGTTCTGCCCTCGGCACCCTCAGCGACGTAGACTGGTCCTTCCTCTTCTCCTGGGCCCTCGTGGTCACCGCTCCTATCATCACCTCAGTCCTTCGCTCCGTCCACGTTCCCGACTACTAGGTCGCAGATGGTCTCCGGGAGACACAGTGCCGTCACTCTGCCCGTCAGGTAAGGCGTTCTCACGTCGATAATGGCTTCCTCCGCCGCTAATAAGGAGTTATCGATCCTCGCGTTAAGTTTCTTCCCACCGGTGAGCTGTCCGTCGTCCACCAGTGATCGCCGCACCACTACACCTTCACAGCCGGTATCTCTTAGGACGTCTACTGCTCGATTTCCAATCAAGCCCTTCATCATTGATAACTTCAGCTTCTCCACGGTCCCTCCGTCACTGCATCCTCCGCACGTAACAGGCACCGCTAACTGGAGCTTCCCGTCCTTCATTACCGCTTGAACGTTGATGCTGGTGTCAGCCGTCGTCGCATCCTGTCTCGACGACTCGTCCGCCGCTATAACTACGGCCGCCGCCGCCTTGTTCGGCTTGCCTCGCCCCGTATCCTTCTGGGCTGGACACATTCTCCGAACGTGGCCTGGCTTTCCACAAAGGTAACATTTCAACTCACCTTTGTCGTTTATCTTGGTACGACACTCCGTCGCCATATGTCCCGGCCTCTGGCACCTATGGCAGACCTGTGGGCTTCTGTCTCCGTTGGGCCTCTGTCGCGCTGGCCGGCTCTGCAGTCTGGCGCTCCCGCTGAGTGTCCGGTTCCTCGCTACCAGGAACGCCTCCGCTGAGTCTGCGACATCCTGTAGCGTCTTTGGCTTCCTCTCCCTCACATGGGTCGCAAGGTCTGGTGGGCAAGCATCCATAAACTGCTCTCTAACGAACAGGTCCCTCACTCCTTCGTAGGTCTTCTCCGTCTTTGATAGCTTTATCCACCTCTCAAGGTGAGTCTTGATCCTAGTTAGAAACATCCCGACATCTTCTCCATCTTCAGGCTTACCTAGTCTGAACATGAGTCTGTAACCGTCCTCTGACAGGTTATACCTCTTCTGCAAAGCTTCCTTGACTTTGTCGTAGTCCTTAGCCTCATCGATCAGCAATCGTCAGAAGCACTCCAGAGCTCTCCCAGTCAGCAGGGCAGACAGTGATGTCGTCCAGGTGGATTTGGGCCAGTCCGCTGTCTCGGCAAACCTCTCAAAACGAAGTAGCCAGCTATCAAGGTCGTCCTTCCCATCCTGAAATGCAGGTAGCTTGGGTCCCTTGGAACTGGCGTGGTCGCTGGTCCCCTGCGTCGACTCGCCTCCACGCTGATGGCGGATCCTCTCCATCTCCAGCTCGTGTTGTCGTTGAGCCTCCTTCTCTTGAGCCTCTATCTTCAGTTGCTCCATGCGATCTTGCCTCTCTCTTTCCTCCTTTAGGCCTTGCCTCTCTCTTTCCTCCCTTAGGCCTTCACGGATATAATCCTGTCTCTCCTTCCCAGTGAGCTCCAAGGCGTCTGCTTCCTGGCTAAGCCTTCCAATAGCCTCTGACATGTTGTGGATATCCTCGATAATCTTTACACAACTTACTGTACTTTAGAAACACTCCGATGGTCTGAGTTGAATCTGTTCTGATCTGATCGGATCCCGGACGAGCCCCCAATATGTAACAGTTGATGCAAATTTCAGCACGTTATGATGGGGAGAGTCAGATGAACTGATCGTCTACCCCTTAAAAACGAAACTGTCTCGAACTGTAGTAGAAATAAATAACAGGATCCGATGAACAATTAATACTAACGTTTAATAACTGTAAACAAGAGCTGATATCCACAAGTTACTTGCACCTAGCTAGCCGGGAAGACACACTTCTAACTATGACTGGATTTGCACACCTACGATTTGCACCCACGATTTGCACCCACGATTTTGCTCCACTCCTACTCGCCTGGCCCTCCTTATATATATTCTGTCCAGGAACGTTCAGGAAGCGGCTTAACCGCCCCATAAGCACGAGACAGACCTAGATCGTTCGGGACACATATAAGCCACCCAATCATACACAGACACGCCACAGCATTACATCACTCAAGGTCGACCTAGCGTAATCTCGGATACTGCAGTACCTTCTAGATTTTCTAGATATTCTACAGTGAAACAAACAAGCCACATCAAAGAAAAATATCGGCCTTGCTGGGAGGGGGGAGGAAGGTCGCCGAGTGAGACTCGCCAAGCGGGGGGGGGGGGGTGAGAAAATATCGATCGTTCAACTAGTGGGACGCTACAGCCTTGTACAAGTCATTGTGATATGTTTCAAAGTTTGCTTTTAGAGAAAGTATATCGGCACGATAACGTCCATAATGTTCTACGAAGAAGGAAAGACTATAAAAAAAAAAGAACAGAATGATAGGACAGATCGAGACCGTATCAAAAGTGCCCGCCAGCCACCCGCCACTGTCATATGGCAGCCAGCAAAGTAAGTGTTTTTTGTTTTTTTTACATGTAACTATAAAATATTTAAATTAAAGAATGTGATGCAATGATTTGAATCTGCAATAGAATGAACATTTGCGAAACTGTTGAAAAAAAACAACATTTCTGGCGCTTTTGAATAACTCTCCACTTGGAGACAGCCGTCCGTCCATGGACACTATAGACAACATTCATGTGAAAAAAAACAAAGCCTAGGCAAGCACTAATCGATTTTGGTCGGTCGACTGGTTGCTTGGTGACCATGAGTTTCAATGAGATTGTACACACCAACCAACTAGTTGGGTCTCTTTCAAAACTCAATGTGATGTCGCCACCATCCAATTAGTTGGGCGATCAAACTCGGCTAGTGCGAGCTAGGCCTTTCACTGCAGTGTTGGGTTCAAACTTACCACCTCGACACATTTTAGAGAATCCATAGCTTGTGAAACCCAGAAGCAATAGGAGAATACTGAGGTACGTCTTCATATTCAGAGGTCTCTGAAACATCATCAATGGTAATCATTGTCACAATAATACTACAACGATAAACTAAAACTAAAGACAACGATGGTCAAGAAAATGTTACTGATGAAATGGATGACGTACTAATTCAGTTGATTTATAAATTCAAAGTCTTGGACTCCTTTGTTGGTTGTGGGACCATGTTATTTCATTACGGATATTTCTAATTTCTTTTCTCTTGCTTTCTCTTTCTCAATTCTTTTTCCTGGTGTGTGCATAAATAGGACATCGTTTTTCCTGAGAATTTAACATGAAAACTATGATGACGATGATGATGATGATGACGGTGGTGATGAAATTGTTGGGGGTATTGATGGTAGGGGTAGTTATGAATTGACAGTCTCAGAAGTCACCAAGAGCAAGTCTAACCTTACACAATAGATTATATCAGGCAAATTGATATAACTGATACCGACGAAAGAAACATCAATAACTTTCAATATGAAACAAAAGGAACATTTATAGGTAACCAAAGTGGTTCTGAACAAGAAAGCCAATGCTCAGTCCATACAGAATCATCATCATCAGCTGCCCTGTCTCGATCAGACATTGGCGATCATGGCGCTCCACTCGGATCTGTCATCAGCCAACCTCAAGAAGGAGTTGTTGTGACATTTGTTTGTTGTCAATGAATTAAGACTTTCAGAATAGTCACTTTTAATTACAGACACAGCTGGTAGAAAAGGCATTCAAATGTATGAAAACTGCATGCCCAAATAATTAAAGACAGAAACATATTATTTAACATGAATTAATAAAAACAACAGCACGAGCTGTGCTATACATGAGGAGTAAAAGAAAATGATTTAAAACACAAATACATTCATTGTGGAGCATTACCTTCAGTAAAGTACAACATTGGAACTGGTGTGACAATTAATTCACGAAATAATAGATTCAATCCGACAATTCCTTGGGAAAAAAACGATGAGGACTTTTTCTCTAGAATGTTACTGTAAGCCCTGAAGGGAAGAACAGTCAGCTCTGTTTGTCTATACACTCGTTTGTCTCTTGAGCAGTGCAGGTTCATAATCCTCCAAGCTTACTTGATTACTGACTAATCTCTGATGGTGCGTACGGAAAGACCGTGCAGTGACTGCTTTTAGCACGTCATAACATTTACTGTGACCGGATCAGTGGTTTTCAGCTTGACAGGATGTGGGCCTGTCGAAAAAAAGTAAGCCCTGAGAGGACCAAGGAAAATTTGGCAAACCTCCAGTAGGAATTAAGTTGAAGAAAGTAACAGGAATGGAAGGGGGGAGAGATTAAGAAACAACAACAATAGTAATAATAATAGAAAATAAATATAAGTTTATTGCAATAATTAGGTGGTATAGCGCTCAAACTCACAAAAAAAAATGATGTGCTCTAAGGCGCTGAAATCAAATTAAAAACAGCATTAACATGAGATCTATTCATCATGCACCCACCTACACACGTTAGGCAAAACTTAATCTACACTCACCCTCAAACCTCTGGGACCAACATTGTAATGTATCAGATCAGATCAGGGGACTTAACTCATTTTAGAGATGTTGTATTCTTAATTGTGGAGTTATGTTTCTTTACACATTCCGTGGTGAGTATGCAAATGTTTCTGATGCAACGGTTTTGGAAGGTGATTAAAAAGATGCCAAGTCAGTACACACGTGTTTTTGGGTTCTTTCATTCTGAAGTTCTGTGTCCTGCACAAGACACAACATTTGGCGACGAGGTAAACTAAGATATCTCCTTTATATATAGACTAGATCGTGTGAATCAAGACATTCACTAGATATACTCGTCACAGCTCTAGACAGGCCATGACATCGACATCGTCTGCTTCGACCCTGCTGTTTGGCAATCTTGAGCCATACTCTTCAGACACTCCGTTTGTTGAATACCAATAAAGTCTCGATTTCTACTTTGAGGCTAACAATGTCACAGATGTTTCTAAACAACATGCTATCCTATTCACTGTAGTGGGTCCCTCAACTTTCCGCATTATTAAAGATCTGTGTTTCCCTCAAAGTCCAAGAGACAAAACTTACTCAGAACTTTGCAACCTGTTAAAAAACCACTTCAATCCTACTCCACCTAAGTTTGTCCAACGGTAAAAATTTGAAGAAAGGAGCAGATACCACAATGAATTAATTCAAGACTTTGGTGTTGCCTTAAAGAAATTGACTGAATTTTGCCGGTTCGGCGACTCGCTTAATGAAAGATTACTGGACAGATTTGTTATGGGTGTAAATGATGGTCCCATACAACGTAAACTCCTCCAAGAAGATAATCTAACCTTATCCAAGGCAATGTCACTGGTTCAATCCATGATGGATTCCAACAAAGGTGTTCGTTCTTTTGAAAATAAACCTTCAGCAGATCCTTCCAATTCAGCTTCATCAATCAACTTCACGAAGTCTTCTAAATTCAATGCTCAGCCTGCTAGTAGACCTACAACTACTTCTCGTTCTTAGTCATCTTGTAACAGTTGTGGGGACAACCATAAGAGACAATTCGGTAAGTTTCGTGATGCTGTATGTCATACCTGTGGCAAACGAGGACATATTAGGAGAGTATGTAGATCGGGGTCTAAACCTAAACATTCCCCTAAACTGGGCTCAGCCACTCTGAACAATACATCTAACTCCAGGCCTAGGTCTACAGCAAGAACCTTCAGACAACACCAACTTAATCAAGGTTTGGATCAGCCACCGTCATTTACTGATGAGACATCGTATGAACTGTATTCTCTTGGCTCCACTTACAAAAAGCCAGTTTTTGTTTCGGTTTAGATTGATGATCAGAATATTGATTTTCAAGTTGACCCATGTGCAAGTATCACTGTCATGGATATCAGAACTTATAATAGTAAATTCAAAGACAAACATCACCTCCAGAAATCCAACAAAATTCTCAAGTCTTACACTGGTGACAATGTGAAAGTAATTGGAGAAACAACTGTTTCTGTCACATACGAACGTCAACAGTGCACCCTACGTCTTGTTTGGTTTGAGGTCTTTATTTTAGGAGGTTCGCTGCCCTTGGCATTTACACCTCACTTTACTTGTTTTATTATTTCTTGTTCTGGCGGGGGGGGGGGGGCGGGGGGGGGGGAGATGATATGGATAAATTTTAATCTATTAATTTCAATTTTGCCCCGGCAGCGGCCTTTCGGCCTGCTCTTTACGATTTCCAACTGCCAAGGTATCTTTAACGTGCGCAACGTGCACACGGGCCCTCCGAATTTTTTCGTCCTTATCCGAGAAGACTAGGTACTCGATCCTACCCCCCAATAGGACCAGGGACTTGAAAATATGAGAAAAATCCAATTTCCAAGAACTACTCGATCCTACCCCCCAATAGGACCAGGGACTTGAAAATATGAGAAAAATCCACTTTCCAACATGCCTGCACTGCCCGGGTTTAGAACCCGGGACCCTTGGCATGAGAGGCGAGCACCTTGCCTCTAGACCACCTTGTCCCACCCTACGTCTTGTCGTAGTCGACAATTCAGGTCCTCCATTATTGGGTCGAAATTGGCTTTCTGCAATCAAACTTAACTGGACTGAAATCTTTTCTTTATTGTCACAACCTTTAGACGAGATTCTCGAGAGACATGATAAAGTATTCTCCGATGAACTCGGGTGTCTCAAAGATTTCAAAGCATCCATCAACATCAAGGATGGAGCACAACCAAAATTCTGCAGGTCTCGTCCAGCACCTTTTTCTCAGAGGGAAGGGATAGAGGAAGAACTTCGCAGACTGGAAAAAGATGGTGTAATAGAAAAAGTGACATTTTCTGAGTGGGCATCTCCAGTTGTTGCAGTGCCTAAAGCATCAGGGCAAATAAGATTATGTGGTGATTATAAGAGAACCATTAATCTAGTATCAAATGTGGACAAACATCCTCTGCCTACAAAAGATGAACTTCTCGTGAAACTGCAAGGTGGAAAAACATTTACAGAAATCGATTTGAGCAACGCATATAATCAGCTTGAGCTTGATGAAACTTCAAAGAACTTGACCACCATTTACACACATAAGGGACTGTTTCGTTACAACAGACTAGTGTACGGAATTGCTGCTGCACCTAGCATCTTCCAACGAATCTTAGATTGTCTTCTGCAGGACATGGACGATGTTGCTGTGTACATCGACAACATATACATCACTGGTGCAACAGAACAAGAACATCTTGCCACTGTTGACAAAGTTTTAGGCAGATTAAAAGACAGTGGGCTTCGTTTACGCAAAGCAAAGTGTGCCTTCATGAAAGAGGAAATAAGTTTTCTAGGTTATCAACTAACGGCAGAAGGTGTGAAACCACAACTAGAAAAACTTCGAGCATTCCAAGACGCACATCCTCCGCAAAACGTTCAACAACTACGAGCGTTCTTAGGTCTTATGAATTACTATGGCAATTTCATTCATAACCTTTCGTCAGAGCTCGCTCCACTTTACTTCTTGCTGAACCAGACAACAAAGTGGCACTGGTCTAAACAACATCAGCAATGTTTCGCCAGAGCAAAGAAACTACTCATGTCTGACAAACTTCTTGTTCATTTTGATCCTGACAAGAAACTTGTGATCAACTGCGATGCATCTCCATATGGTGTTGGTGCTGTCCTCTCGCACATCATGGATGATGGTAAAGAGCAACCAATTGCGTACGCATCAAGAACACTCATGCCAGCAGAGAAAAACTACGCACGGCTAGATAAGGAAGGTTTAGCGATAACTTTTGGTGTCAAGAAATTTCACAAATTCGTATATGGAAGACCTGTGACAATTTACACAGACCACAAACCTCTCCTTGGACTGTTAGGTGAAAACAAAACTATTCCAACGACAGCTTCGGCAAGAGTTATTCGATGGGCATTAACATTGTCTGCTTATGATTACAAAGTATGTTATCGCCAGGGTAAACAAAATGCAATTTTGACGCTTTAAGCAGATTTCCTATTTCAGACACTTCATTCAATGTGTCCATGCCTCAAGACATTCATGAGCTATTTTTGACATTTGATCACTCAAAGGTCACATCTGATGAAATTGCTAAAGCTACACAAGAAGATCCAATGCTTTCAAAAGTGTATTCTTTTGTTAAGAATGGTTGGCCAAGTGAGTTATCGGGTGACAAAAGTGCTCACATGCGTGCATATTTCAATAGAAGGTCAGAGCTTAGTTGTGACAATCAATGTATTCTATGGGGCACCAGAATTATAATTCCTGAAATGTTCAGATCATCGGTGCTTGACATGTTTCATGATTCTCATCCAGGTATCTGCAGGATGAAAACTCTGTGGCGCTCCTATGTTTGGTGGCCAAATTTGGATAAAGAAATTGAACAGTTTGTAAAACACTGCCATGAATGCCAGAAACATCAAAATACCCCACCAAAGGTTCCTTTGCATCCATGGAGTTTGCCTGCAGGCCCCTGGTTAAGATTGCACATTGATTTTGCTGGGCCTTTTATGGGTCACATGTTCTTAGTTCTTGTGGATCCATTATCTAAATGGCTTGATGTAAAAGTCATGACAAACATTACTGCTGAAAATACAATTTTTCAGTTGCGAGGCATTTTTGCAAACTTTGGCTTGCCGGAATGCATTGTTTCTGACAATGGTCCCACATTCACAAGTGAGAAATTCCGGAACTTTCTCAAAAGCAATGGTGTGGAACATGTAACTTCTGCTCCTTTTCATCCCTCTACTAATGGGGCAGCCGAAAAGGCTGTTCAAATATTCAAAAATGCTATGAGAAAAATGTCTCATAAAGGTCCAATTGAAGAAAAAGTTTTGAGGTTTCTCACACAATACAGAATCACTCCACATACAACCACAGGTGTAACACCATCAGAATTACTCCTATGTAGAAGAATGAAAACACACTTAGATTTGCTATTTCCTGATTTTTATCAAACTGTAAATGAGCACAAAACAAAACAAAAACTGTACTATGACAGCGACTGCAAGGACAAACAAATTGATGTCAATGATGATGTCTTTGTAAGAAATTACTCTGCTCATGGTGAACCTTGGGTTCCAGGAGTAGTCACTATAAAAACTGGACCAGTTTCATTCAATGTGACAACTAAAGAACAAGGTCTTATCCGACGCCATGCTAACCAGCTAAAGTCTAGGTACTCAACTCACAGTTTGAGTTTACTTCACCTCAAACTTTACCACATTCATCTATGGGGGAGGAAGAGAAAACAATGGTTTCGGATCAATCAGTGACGTCACATTACCAGAGCAAATTTCAAAAACTGCACCAAGTAATGTTGTGCAAGAGCCAGAAAAGGTGCAGGAGAGCTCAAATTATGAGATTAGTAACAAAAAGTCAAATATTGTTTATTCTGAACCAAAAACAAGGTAAAAGTATTGAAACAAATCTCCTCTCAGAAGATCTGACAGAATAAGAAAAGCTCCTGATAAATTAACCTTGTAGTTGTAATACAAGATGTGATCTTAATTCATTTCATAACATTATGATATATGAAATCTCTGGCATTATGATCTGACTTGATTTTGATTTTTTGTGCATGTATTGAAATACTCAGTGCTTACTTCTCTATTTCCAGTTTGATTGTCATTGAATTTGTTAAAGACTTTACCTTTCAATTTTAGATTTATTCCTGTACTAATATTAGAGTTAATCTCTTGAATCAATTACTAAGATGTAATAGATCTGAGTAGATTTTCAGTCATTAATTCATTACTACCATTCTGCATATCTTAGCCTCATTATTATTCACTTATGTCTCATGTTTATTCGTTAGTCATTTCTAAATTATCATCGTCAATATCAACTTATTTCATTTCATGCTCATACTTTATTGATTTCTTTTTCACTGTTCAAAACTTCCAATTTCAATTTGTTCGTACTTTAAAAGGCTTGGTACTTGATTGTTATCGTTAATCCAAACTTATTTCATATGAACATTCCAGTACTTCAAGTGTTTTTTTTTTTTAGTTTTCAAATCCATAGACCTTCCTCATAATTTTTGGGATAAAGTTCAACATTAGAGGGGAGGAATGTAATGTATCAGATCAGATCAGGGGACTTAACTCATTTTAGAGATGTTGTATTCTTAATTGTGGAGTTATGTTCCTTTACACATTGCGTGGTGAGTATGCAAATGTTTCTGATGCAACGGTTTTGGAAGGTGATTAAAAAGATGCCAAGTCAGTACACATGTGTTTTTGAGTTCTTTCATTCTAAAGTTCTGTGTCCTGCACAAGATGCAACAAAAATGACTGTCATCAAAGAAGTTTGATAGTAATATCAATAATAGTACAGGCAGCAGGAGGGGTTAAAGGAGAAATCAAATAACAAAATTGATAAGAGGAACATGAAGAATGGCGATGGTGGTATCATCTGAAAGGGGACAGCAGAGAAAAAAGGTTTTTCAAGCACTGTTTCACACTGTCAAAGAAACTTGCCACACAAACTACATCCCCAGTATCTGGGTATTTCCGTGACAGAGGACAGTACACGACAGAAACATCTGATGCAAGATTTACTTAAATAACATTTGCATTTTGTTAAAATCTCACCCGTTTTTCAGCACAATGTCCCTTCAATCGTGAGATCTAACACTTTGTACATGGTGCCGTGGTTTAAAATATAGGTCCATTTTACAAAAAAAAGAAACCAACATTTTTTTTTTTTTAATTTTCGAAAACACATCTTTAAATAGGGGGAATCTGCCGCTTGAAATAGCCATTTTAAACACATTTATTATTATTATTATCATGCAGACAAACAAACAGACATACAGGTGGACGCAAAGGCAGATAAACAGATTGAAAGACAGACACACAGCCAGCAAAACCAAAGGTAACCTGAAAGTCAGGTAATGCCAAACACTGTCTTTCCATAGAGTAAATCTTTTCAATCTCTGACTGTCTGTAATGACAGCTTCTAACCATGAATTTAGCGGTGTATTGTCAATAGTCAAAATCTTTCCGTAAAGGACGATCGATTCTGTGGACACGGTCCGAGAGTCACATTGTATTGCTAGGAGTTTCTCAAGCGAATCATGTGGGGACCTCTTCAGTCACAACTGGGTGGACCTCACGGGTCAACAGATGATTGTACATAGGACAAATACAGGCAGTGATACTGACTCTGGGCATTCTTTATATAAAGCTTGAGATATTTTGAATATGCTATGCACAGACTAGAACTAAGGTCTACAAGAGTGGGGGTGCTTTTAAACAAACGTTTCTCACCAACAATTGTTTTCATTTCTCCTCTCCTTTCTTTTAAGTTTAGTGATCGCCTGAGCGCTCTCTCTCTCTCTCTCTCTCTCTCTCTCT